>VZTO01006298.1:0-29293 GCA_013400615.1 Syrrhaptes paradoxus | reverse complement strand
GGCTCATGTTCAGCTTCTCATCACCCAGCACCCCCAAGTCCTTCTCCTCAGGGCTGCTCTCTTGCCCAGTATCTTCAAAGAAATGCATTGTAATTCTCCCAAAAATACTGCACAGACAATAATCCTGATAACAAGCATGCATTCACATCCATTTTATGGATGGAGATAATGAAGCACATATAGGAGGGGAAATTAGATTCTTCTTCCCAGTCCCAGAGCATTTCCAGCAGAAAATTAGGAATCCAGATATTAATATTAATACTGCCTTTGTTTTAAGGTAGCAATCAGAGACAAATCCCCAGCTGCTACGCCTGGTGTGCACTGAAGAGCACCAGTTTTATATAACAGCCATCGTATAAGACAAGATGTTTCAGAATGAGCTGCCCCAGCACCAGGAACGGCTGCGTTGGGCCAGATCAAAGGCTCAGCTTGCACACCATCCTCTTCCAGTGGTGGCCATAAATGGATGTCCAAAGAAAGAGAACAAAAATAGGCTAAGTGTATATAATACTCCTGTCTCTCTCTATTTATACACATACATGTTCCCCCTTGCTTCCACCTGCAGTCATTTCCAGCTCACTGAGCTCCTGATGTGGTTTTTGCCTGCTCAGTGCAATCAGTTGACTTCTTTTTCATTAATCTGTCCACTCTCCCAGAAGTGATGTAAATTTTTAGCATTTACAATTCCCTTCGACAACCAGTTGCACTGGTCAACACCTTCACAAAGAACCACCTACTGCCGATCTCCTTCAACCTGGCTCTTATCAACCTCCTTTGATGCCCCCAAGTTCTTGTGTTGGAAGGCGATGAACAATCTCCATCCTCCCAACGTCCCACTTGATTTCACAGACCTCTGTCACATCTCCATTGCCTATTTACCCAACTGAAGTTCTAGTTCATTTAGCTCTTCCTCACACAGAGGTCATTCAGCACCTCTCAACAGCTTCACGGCTCTTCTCTGAGCATTTACAGTGTCTGCAAGGCTTTGGAGAGGGGACAGCGAGAGCAGCACAGTGTCTCAACGACATGGGTAAATCAGGGATTTCTATTCCATCACAGTAACGTTCCCTGTTCCGTGCTTAGCACATTTCCTAATATTTTAGTCGAGTAGTCTTTTTTACTGCTACTGACCACTGTGCTGGTGGAAATATCCATTATAACCCCAAGATCTCATTCTTGCAGAAAACTGGACTTAGAACCTCCCTGACTTCACTTTTGCACGGGAATTAGCTCAGAGCCCATAATTTCACACAGGGCATTACAATTGTTTTAAGGGAGACTCAACACTGTCCTCACCAGCAGCAGAAGGCACACAAGGTTTGGCACAGGCTTGCCACTACGGTGAACTTAGACACAGGTACTTCCACCGATTTCCCTCTCTGCCCCACGCTCTATCCATGCAGCTCCACACCATAATAAAACCCTATTTTAACATACCAAGTTCTGTTTCTTACAACCAGCATCTTAAAATTTGCTAAAAGCACACATAAATATTTGATAGAGCAGGCAATGCTGCTCTTGCATCCAATTGCAAACAAGATTATTTTTTCTCCCAAACAAATCCAATAACTTGATTATCTGATCTGGTCTGGTTTTATTCTTCTGCTTTACAGTTTTCAAATATTTGCAGTTGTAAGTATTTCAAAGCTTTAATTTGTTTAAAATTATTCACAAGCACCTTGTTAATCTTTTATCAGTTTTATTACAAACTGTAAACAAAACCCAGTTCTTAAATAATTAAAGGGCAGAACTAGCCCTCAGGCAAATGAAGGCTGGGGGGATAAAATTTAAAAATCAGAGTAAGCCTGTAGATTGCTTTTTTGTCTTCCTATCTACAGAATTGGTGGATCTACCTTCAAAACAGAAAATAATTCTAGATTAACAGATTGCATGTGACATCCCCCCAGCAAGCCTCTCTCTGTCCTGAATACTAATCTACCAGGTAGCGATGTGTCACTAGTTACGGCGTTACACAACACCACAGGCTCACAAGTCCAAAGCTGTGTCCCGAACAGCTGCTCAAAATAATTCCTCTGCAGTTGCCTGGCCATGCTCGAGTCCCCAGACCAGTCCCCTCTGAGACAGGAGAAGGTCCCACCATGGCTCATCACCCAAGAGAAGGCAGCTGGTGCACACTCTGCTGCCCTCCACTAGCTCACCTGAGGTCAGACCTCCCTGGGCACATCAGCAAGGCTCGGGGAGTCCTGCCCACATCACTCCAACCTGAAGCTCGCTCCCGTCCCTGCCAGCTCTTGGCACTGAGGTCAAAGCACACCCTGTTTGTCCAGAGCACCCAGAAACCATGAAGAATATCAATTTTCCAGATGTCTTCAGTACTGAGGGTATTGCTGCAGTTGTTAGAGGTTCACTGCACCCCTGAGCAGACACCAGCAAGGTCCAGCCCGGAGGTGTGTGGGCAGGTGCCAAATGGGACCTGGAGTCCCATAACAGAGGTGGCTTGGGAGGCAGAAATTCAGAAAAAGGCCACTGGAATTGAGGGGAAAGAGTGCTGGTAGGGTCACCGGCATCACACCGCTGACTGGCAGCATCTCCAAGTCTGCTGCTCAATACCTCCAGGGACACTTGGCCTCTAGCTTGGAAAAAGAAAACACCTTTTGGCCCTGGCTTCCTGGAGAGTGGCTGGCTGGCGGGAGCCGTGCAGGCGAAGATCGTGCCATGGCTTCAAACGGGGGCCCAGGCAGGAGTCCTCGCGTAGAAGAGACTCAAACACGATGACACTGCTGAGCCTGGTCACCCATAAAGAGGATACGGATACAGCCATGGTCCACAGGGCTGCTACACAATTTACCTCTCATTATCTGGACTGAAAGGTGTTATTTAATGTAATTACTGTCATTACAGCCTCGCCGACCATCTACCAGCCCTTCAGTCCAGCTGTGCTGAAGAACAGTGCTCCCTGACACCAAGCACTGCACAACATTTCAGAAATGTTGATAAAACTTTCCAGCATTCAACTGTATTTAAAACTGTATTTCCTTCTTGTTACAAGAGACCACACCTAACGAAGCTCTCTAAAGCACGGCAATCTGAAGAGAACCTGGAGAACTAGGAAAGCAAGACCGTGCAAACTCTAATTGCCTTTTGAAGGCTACACTGCCATGCACACAAAAATGGATTTCAACGCATTACCCACCTGAAAACGTGTAATGGAGGCATTGCTACCCAATTACACGCAGTTCATTGTGCACAGTATTTTGCTTGTATGTTTTGTGCAGTGGGCTGTAAAAGTTGCTTAACAGGAGAAAATACGTTTGATTAAAAATTTACATCAGAAGAATGTAACAGGGCTTTTTTTTTTTCCTTGCTGTTTCACCTGTGCAATCACTGTGCAATTCTTCTTAGCCTCACAAATGTATGCAAAAAACCCAGGACTAAAGATGGAAAAGTTTCAAGTCGAGATCCCAAGCCATATTAAAGACAAAGTTGTCCAGAAGATGGCTCCAGTTGGAAAAAAAAAATCAAAATCAAAAAACCAAAAAAATACATATTCCCCAGTTGCAGGTGGAAGGATCCTAAAGTGACACCAAGATGCTTCAACAGCCTCTGCTTTGTGGGAAATATCAAAGGGAAAAAGGGGGGTGCTTGGACTTTCTAATGACTCACTGCTGCAAATCCCCCTGGGCTCCCGGCACCTGCCCAGGCAGGAGCAGCCCTGGAGATGTCCTCATATGCAGGATGCAAAAACTGCCATGGATCCAAGGCAGAAAAAGTCCTCTAAATCTCTACCATACACCCAGCAAAGCCAAAGGAACCTATAGACCCTTCTGATTCTTCACTTCAAAATGTTATGGATTAGTGATAACCACTTACAGCAAAAAACAAACCATAAATGTCCAGTTCCCAGAACTGAAAGAAACCAGAAAGATCTAAAAACCTACTTAAAACACCCCTATCGAGAAACAAACAAGAGCTCTCCCACGAACTAGTCCAACTACAAAGAATTGCCAGAATGGGAGAAAGATCCATTTAAATCAAAATAAATAAGTAAACATTACTTAGTCCAACAATCTTCAGCATTCTCCCCCAACCACTTAGAAATCTGAGCTACCTTTATGACTATAAGAACCAGGTGGAGAATACAACATACAGAGAGAGCAAGTGGCTTGCAGCCTGCACCCGTTTGCCAATTCCATGGCCCATCCGCCACTTTCAATTTAATAGCACAGGAATAAAGAGAGGGAACCAGAGCAGGGACCTGCAGATTGCTCACGCTGCAGGAGGTTATTCCTGGCAGGAGGTCTGGCTGAACTTCACCCAGTTCTGCAGAGCCTGGAGCAGAAGAAAGCCGAGGGGAAGTTTCTGACATGAGCACACGGGAGGTTCGTGGGGCCAAATGGTGCTGCCATGAGGAGCCGACCTCCCATCCCGACCGCACAGCAACGGCATTTCTCCCTCTGGGTTTCAGCCCTGCTGCTTTTCACCGAGCACACAAGCCCGTGGAGACGCGAGCCGACGCTTAATGCTGGTGTGCCAGCCAAAGGCAGCCTTCGAGGCCAAAACAGGGGTAAAACGTCGCTCACATCCACTTGCAAGCCTGGAGCAAAGTGCAGCAGCAGTAGCACGGGCTGAGTCCACCGTCAGCAAGCACCTACCCTCCTTTGATGCCTCTGTGTTCACAGAAATGCCAGATCAAATCCTCATGTGATAAGCAAAAGCCAAAATACGAAGCAAGCCAATTCCCTGCGACAGGGCGATAATGGCAAAGGGTCACCCAGCAAACCAGGCGGGGAAAGGAGCCGAGTCAAAGTCGGGACGGGCTCCTGAGGCACCAGGGCGTATTTGTAATAATCCATATTTATAGGTAAATCAAATTAGCGCGCCTATTTTCCTGAGTTTGTTGCATAGATCTGTTCACAAGCACACAAAACAACACATCTCACTCATTTCCCTAAAACACTGGCAGTCGCAGTTGCAATACACTTCTAAAAAATGCAAACTTTTAATACTCAGAGGCAGGGAAGGAAAAATTTCAGCAGCTAAAAGTGATAAAAATATGGAAGCAAGTGTCTGTGCAGAGTAATCTGGAAAGACACAATCCTTTCCTCATCATCTCCACCGGTTTAAAGGAATAACATCCAATTTCACACCTGCAGAAACCCATCTACGAAGTGCTGAGAGAAAAAAGTAGCAAAAATAAATAAATTAAATTAGCACAATTGGCTCCAGTAATCACTTTTGGAGAAAAAGCAGGTGGGCTCCCACCGCCCAGGCACTTGCAAGGATGGTTTGAGCGCAGGGAGGAAACAGGCAGTTGCTCGAGGAGCAGCCTGTGCCCTTCTGATGCCTCTGGGCATAGGTCTGACCCAAAAACTCACTGACTGGAGCAGTTATCTCCGACTCCATCAAGCCCTGGGTAGGGATTTCTGGAAGAGTTCCCCATGCCAGGGAAAATGAATGTTTCACTGAGCTCAGGTCACCCGATCGATTAATCACCTTGGCTCTCGAGCTCTTTGTGCACCTGCATTATACAAACATTGGGCACGTTTCAAAATCTGGTCTGAAAGACCACAGACTTCTGAAAATGTGTTTCCTACCCAGCAAGGGGAGGAAATGGTCCTGAGATAAAAAACCCTTCTGTGGGGAGTGGGAGGGAAAAGAGGTTGTGCCACACAGGAGATAAACAACCAAATCTTTGTCAAATTGCTATTATAAGAGACAAGCCAAATGACGAGTAAAATCAGAGAAAATAGCAAAAAAAACCCCAAAATTTGCTAAAAAAACAGCCACCACATGAATCTCCAGCTGCAGAGCAGCCCTTTCAAGATGCAACTCTTGGCGCTTGTCAAGAACAATCTTCCTGCCTCCATCCCCTGGAAGAGCAACGCAATCTAATGAACGTCCCGTTGGACGTGCTGTGGGCTGCTCGATAGCGAGCGGCTGAATTACTGGGTGCAGACCTCATCAGACTCTTAGAAAGTCATTTGGAATCAGGGCTTTGATTTAGATTGGCTTTATCCTTGACTTTCCAAGTCCAACTGGTCATAATGTCGTCCGCAAGTTTAACGTTTGAAACAGGGGTTCCATTTACCTCTTTGTACCGACTCGAGGAAAATGACTGTAATTGAAATCTTTCTGCTCGAAATGAAGCCCTTCGAAATTCAAAGTGGTTGCTTGTCCTCAAGGCTTTTTATTTTAGCTGTCAAAACTGTAAACTGCCTTTCAGAGTAATGGGAGTCTTATGGTTGAGGAAGAAATGAATGTACCCTGCATCTAGGTACAGGGTATTTTAATCTAATTTTCCAGCACTTCTCTCCCCTGGGCACTCCTGGGAACAGGAAAATTAAGTTTCATTTCAGTTCAGCAATATCTATCAATGAACCTCAAACAAGGGACAGGGCTTTTCAAGGACAAAGCCAAACCTTTCAAGTCCTGCAGCTTCATCCACAAGCTCCTTCAGACAGGAGCAGCACCCCCCAAAGCCAGCCTGCCCACCCACTGCCCCTCTCCGCACGCCTCCCACACTTTCTAGAATTTCACGGATTTCCAAAGAGCTTGCTTTTTTCCCCTCCTCAGATAAAACCGATTTCCTACTGTCAGCACTATGATTCGTATGAAGCCGTTGAATTTTAATTACAGTGTAAATGCACTCAGACTGAATATGGGTATTATGTAAAAATGGCTCGTGTCCAAATGACCTTATATTAAATCTTTGAAAGGGTAAACATAAAAACTTTGGGTTTTTTCCAGTAGGCTTCCTTGAAGTTTATATAACAGAATGTTTGCAATTAACTTGATAACAGACTCAAGATGAAGTTGTGTGGATTTCTCCTTTAGTTTTATTATCTGATTATTCTAATCACAATTAAAATACGCTGCTATGAACGGGTTTTACAGTCCTCATCTAACACAACATTGAAAATCTGTTTGGATGACTTGAGCAAACTAACACACTGAAGTACATCAGTTTATCCAAGCGATAATGGCAATGTTTCCAGCTCCAACATGTCTTTATGAGAAAAGTGAACATCCAAAGACAGTTTAAGAGCATTTCTCAGACCTTCTGTTGCAGCCATAAATACACGGGCACTAATTTTTATTTTTTTTTTCCCCCTACCAGTATAAAACCGCCACTGCACAAGCTGGCAGATGACATGAACTAACTAGCTAAGAGATTTTGAGATACCAGGTGGATGCAATGAGTTTGGAAGCTCCCAGAAGACCTGTGAGGGTTGAATTTCCTTCAATCTCAGGCACGTCACATCCCCAGCCCTTGGTTCAGGTCTGTCTGCAAAGGCTGCAGATACCCCAGGTGGGACGAGCAATGTTCAAACACAATCAAGAGAACAGTTCATAGCCATACAGCGTAGTGATGCCAAGAGAATAAAAGTTTGGCAATCTATGTGTGAAGGAATATTTTATAATATGGAAGCAGCCTGCAGAGTTACCTTATATATGTGTGTGTGTGTGTGTATATATATATATGCGCCTTGTCACAGGGGGGTCTTCAGATTTCGTGATGCCAAGAGAATAAAAGTTTGGAAATCTATGTGTGAAGGAATATTTTATAATATGGAAGGAGCCTGCAGAGTTACCTTATATATGTGTGTGTGTGTGTGTGTGTATATATATATATATATATGCGCCTTGTCACAGAGGGGTCTTCAGACTTCAAAATCTTCCAAAGCAAACCAAAGGGGAAAAAAAGAAAAAAAAATAAAATTGTGAAGGCCAGAGGCAAGGATGTCAACTTCAGCAAAGCCAGCCAGCTAATAAAAATGTCAATGAACTTCTTTACGAGAGAATTAAGGAGCGGCGCAATGTCAGCGTTGTGGCACGCACAGGGAAAGCAGTTCTAGTTCTGATTTCACCGAGATACTGCACCGACGGGAGGGCAGAGACCCAACCTTTCCCTAACCTGAAATGACCTCCCTTAAACAGAGATTATATAACACTTCCAAATGAAGAGAGCAAACTCAAATTAATTTAGTTTTCACAGGTTGCTGCCAGAAGAGACATCACTGTCCTCTCCTCACCCAGGCACTTTCAGGTCCATCCTTTACAGCTGTATGCTTGGGGTGAACCGGGACACGCACTGATCTGCCTGAAAGCAAAGCCAGCCCAAAAAAAGGAATAAAACCTGTTCGGTTCCAGTTGGACCAGCTCCCAGACACATGTCACCACGTGGCGGCACAAGCACTACCGCTGACAAGGCGGAGCTGGGAGCGGGAAGGCTCATTCCTGCAGCAGCCCACGCTTGTGTCNCAGAATGTTTGCAATTAACTTGATAACAGACTCAAGATGAAGTTGTGTGGATTTCTCCTTTAGTTTTATTATCTGATTATTCTAATCACAATTAAAATACACTGCTGTGAAAGGGTTTTACAGTCCTCGTCTAACACAACATTGAAAATCTGTTTGGATGACTTGAGCAAACTAACACACTGAAGTACATCAGTTTATCCAACATCTATCTCCTCTGTTTCCAGCTCCAACATGTCTTTATGAGAAAAGTGAACATCCAAAGACAGTTTAAGAGCATTTCTCAGACCTTCTGTTGCAGCCATAAATACACGGGCACTAATTTTTATTTTTTTTTTCCCCCTACCAGTATAAAACCGCCACTGCACAAGCTGGCAGATGACATGAACTAACTAGCTAAGAGATTTTGAGATACCAGGTGGATGCAATGAGTTTGGAAGCTCCCAGAAGACCTGTGAGGGTTGAATTTCCTTCAATCTCAGGCACGTCACATCCCCAGCCCTCGGTTCAGGTCTGTCTGCAAAGGCTGCAGATACCCCAGATGGGACGAGCAATGTTCAAACACAATCAAGAGAACAGTTCATAGCCATACAGCGTAGTGATGCCAAGAGAATAAAACAGTTTGGCAATCTATGTGTGAAGGAATATTTTATAATATGGAAGCAGCCTGCAGAGTTACCTTATATATGTGTGTGTGTGTGTGTATATATATATATGCGCCTTGTCACAGGGGGGTCTTCAGATTTCAAAATCTTCCAAAGCAAACCAAACCAAAGGGGGAAAAAAAGAAAAAAAATAAGATTGTGAAGGCCAGAGGCAAGGATGTCAACTTCAGCAAAGCCAGCCAGCTAATAAAAATGTCAATGAACTTCTTTACGAGAGAATTAAGGAGCGGCGCAATGTCAGCGTTGTGGCACGCACAGGGAAAGCAGTTCTAGTTCTGATTTCACCGAGATACTGCACCGACGGGAGGGCAGAGACCCAACCTTTCCCTAACCTGAAATGACCTCCCTTAAACAGAGATTATATAACACTTCCAAATGAAGAGAGCAAACTCAAATTAATTTAGTTTTCACAGGTTGCTGCCAGAAGAGACATCACTGTCCTCTCCTCACCCAGGCACTTTCAGGTCCATCCTTTACAGCTGTATGCTTGGGGTGAACCGGGACACGCACTGATCTGCCTGAAAGCAAAGCCAGCCCAAAAAAAGGAATAAAACCTGTTCGGTTCCAGTTGGACCAGCTCCCAGACACATGTCACCACGTGGCGGCACAAGCACTACCGCTGACAAGGCGGAGCTGGGAGCGGGAAGGCTCATTCCTGCAGCAGCCCACGCTTGTGTCAACTGCAAATGAGGAACTGCAGCTCCAAGAGAGATTTTAAACCCATTTAGACAAACTGCTGGAAAAAGCTGGTTTGAGAATTTCAAAGGTACTTCAGCTTAGCTAACATAAACCGAAATTCTAAAACCTCGACGGGTTGCAAAAGAATTGGACCTGATTTTTTAACCCAACATGGTTAAGCTAACAGAGAAGCACTTGGTTCATGGAGCACGTACCCACGGTGTCCAGCCAGAGAACAGCACCGGGCTGATACACTCAGTGACAATTCACACCTCAGTCACACTGTACGACTTTCACACCCAGCCAAGACCCAAAGCTAATGCAGAATACTCCAAGCACCAACGCAACAAGAATGCAAACACAACCCCTGTGTTTAGCAGGGGGTACATCCCTGCCTCGGAGCCACGAGCGGAATTTCTCAAAACTTTGCTTCCATGCAAAGACAACAGATGGAGATGAGATCTGTGGAAGAAATGTTTCCCTGTGCAGGGGGTGGGGAACTGGCCCAGGTTGCCCAGAGAAGCTGTGGATGCCCCATCCCTGGAGGGGTTCAAGGCCAGGCTGGATGAGGCTTTGGGCAACCTGGGCTAGTGGGAGGTGTCCCTGCCCATGGCAGGGGGTGGGCTTTAAGGTCCCTTCCACCCCAAACCATTCTGTGATTCTATGACTAATGATCTCTTATCACACATGAAATTCAACAAAAGATCAGGTATGCACTTCAGTTTTTGGCTTCCTGAGCATGTGCATTATGGTTTTGGGGATTTTTTTTTTTTTCTCCGCCCTAACAGATGAACAGACTTGGCAACTTCCCTGGTGAATCAGGAGAAAATCTTGTAAGGCAGAAGGAACTCTTCAGAAGAATACAGATTAAATGGGTTTCCTGGATTTCATCCATGTTCAAATTTCCCAGGTTGTAGATCTCAAAAATATCTGTCTCTGACAAAACTGGTATGACAGGTTATGTAACACACACACCAAACCACCCGGTGACAGAAAAGCAGGAACATTATCTGCTCTGTGCGGGGACTCCAGGGCTTTCTGGTTGAACTGCAAGGCATATTAAGGAAGAAGAAGAAAAAAAAAAAAAAAAAAAAAATTCAATCACAAAACATAAAGGCAAAAAAAAACCAACCCAAAAAAAACCCCCACCACAAACGACCCTGGTTTTAATAGTCAGTCTCAGCCACTGGCAGATAACTATTGATTTCATTAGATTTTTCTTTCCAGGAAGGGTTTCATATGCTAAATATGCAGAGTCGATTTGTTTTGATATAGATGTTTATAGGTCTGATACGACTGTAAATAACATAAAATTATTGCAGAGAAACATCAAGGAGATAAAATATAACTGCCTAATAAAGTGGATTTGCAGTCAAATTGCCTTTGTAAGACTGCCCAAAGCCAATGAAAAGGGAACAGTTAAATCTGAGACTTAGTTAAATACGCTATTTGCAGCCTGGGATAAATGATAGGACAATCTTGTTGAATGAAATATATACAGTTCTTGTTAAATGAAATATATATGCTTTCACTGTGCACAGTATAACTGGAGGCACAAAGACAAGAAATAGATCAATGTGGGACTATTTGCCAGAATAGAAAATTTCAGGCTAATGGCACAGGCAAGGGTTTTCCCCCTCTTAAGAATAACAAGTTGCTAACTGCTTGAGGATGGCTAGGGAATATAGTGAGACTTCTCAGTATTTTCACAAAAAAAAAAAAAAGAAAAAAGAAAAAAAGAGTTGTCTTGCTCTCTTTCCCATTTTGCTGGATGAGAGAAAACAGCAATGCTACACCCAAACACTCTGACTGGGTCTCAGCATTCTTGGCAGCAAGCTCAGCCCTTAACATGGGGCAGGAAACCCTCCGGGCAGATATTCAGTGAAAATGCATCGCTGTCAAGCAGATCCCCACTGAAATCCTGGTCCATCCTCTCCCAGCCCCATCCCTCTGTTTCCCCCCAGGGATCTGTGCACCAAGGCACCAGCACAGCAAAGTGGAAGACGAGTATAAAAGCAAAATCTGCCAGAAAGCACCGTATTCTGTGCAATAGGAAATGCGGCAAGTTCCACAGTAAAACCTCCAGCAAACAACCTTAGAATACATCTCACAACCATTTGATCAATAAAACGTCTTCTTTTCCAGTAATAATTGCAGATTATTAAATATTTACTGGGTTACTAAAGGAAAAGAAAAGAACAGAACTGACTTCCCTGCAGAAGCAGGTCACATCTCATAACTGCTCTGCCGAACAAGAAATATTCCTCCCTTTCAAGCTCCACAGGAGAAAAACAAATACCTCTCTACTCTTGCATTTTTTTTTAACCAACACAGCACCACAGCAATTAGATCTGAGCTTTTCTTTTCTCTTCCACTCGCACCATACCGAAGTTGGGGCTGTCACATCTCCAGCCCGGACCCTGCACTGCCTTTCGGCACGGTGTTATCTATCCAGCCACGGGAAAACAAATTCCCCAGCAAAACTTCTCCGCGGTGTTCTCTCCGCTGGTGGCCAGAGCTGCCTGTCAAGAGAAGGGGGCTGCAGGCGACCACCCAGCAATCCCTTGGGAAAGGCTCAGCAGAAAATACTCCGACTTACCTTCTCCGCATACTTGAACTTGACGTAGAACCAACTTGACTTGATCATTGTCTCACCTCCTGCCCTCGTCAAAAAACAAAAAAGCAACCCAGACCTATCCTGCTGATGAAAAGCAGCGTGCCAGCGCTCCTTCCGTCAAAGCCGGCGATTTTCCAAGGGGAGCACGGTATTTAGAGGAAGCGAAGGGTGAAAGAAAATTTTTTTTTTTAAAAAAAAGGACAAAAAGAAAAAAGGATGCTTTCCTTCCGCGGTTCCAGTTTGTCCCCTCCTGCCCTCCCAACGCTGAGCGCGATCTCACTCGCTGCAACGGAGCTCGCCGAATGCCTCAGCTCTGCGTTTCGCTGTCAGCTTGGCTGTCTGACAAGAGAATTCCTCAAATGGACTTCAGCTGCATTCATCACAAATGGCACATGTCAGTAAAGCCAGGAGGCTGGCTCCAGCGCTGGCAGCCTCCCAGGACCATGACCTCCCCCAGTGGGATGAATAATGAATTCCAGCACTTCCCTCCAGACACAGATTAACACCTGGCTAAACATTATTCTGACAATGAGCTTGCCCATTCGGAGAACCCTACACCACCGCGTTAACCCCTCGCTCTCCCACCCAGCGGGGTGGGGATGCTTTGGAGGCTGTCCCACAATGCCCTCCCTCATCTAAAGAAAGATTACAGAACTATATATAGTTTAGAAACAATAAAGCCTCTTAAGCATAAAGCAAATATCTCCTTTCCGATGCTGCAGCTGCAGTAATGCCACCGTGTAACCAGAGCAAGTAATCAGGAGTCGGGATCTCTTCTGCCCAGTGCCCCCCCTCTCCATACCCACTTGTTCAGCTTTGATGCTGTCAGGCTACTCCTTTAAAATAAAATCTGAAAAAGACCCTTCAATAAAAAAAACCCACCACTATAAACATGAAACAAATGCATAAAAAAATCCTGGGAAGACATCTATCAGCGATTTGTTCTTTTCTCTGTTCAGAAACACTGCCCAACTCCCTGCCTCCGGTTTAATGAGACACATTGATTTGGTTGCAGCTCGCTGCAAATCTCCCAGCTCCAAGCACGCCAGAGAACAGTGAATATCAAGTTGCAAAGCACAGGATGAATATAATCAGCCTACTGTATTTCTGCTGGATACAGAAAGCGCTGTGCTGGAGCAGAGCTCTCTGGCCCTTTTTAAAATGTCCCAGCACTTTAAGATGCACAAGCAAACAAGGTTAAGAAATCTCAAGCACCCACAGCATCATGTCTAATAAAACAGATGGGCCTGAATTTGTCAAGCATGTAGTGGAACCTCTTTATGTTTCTGTGAGATGCTGAACGATGTTCAGAATTTTAGCATATGAAGTAGGCGAAAGTCATTTTGTTGTTTTTAACCAGCTGTCTGGTTATTTACGTGGGAGTCCTGCAGTATTCTATCCTACAAAAAAAAAAAAAAAAGAGAATAATTTGCTCCTCATCATCTTCAGATCAGTTCTGATTTTACAGATTTTTCTTGTTTTCCCTTATATCACACCTTTCAGGGACTGGAGACTTCCAAACTATTAAATTTCTCCTTGCAGGGAAGCTGTGCATGTCTCCACAAATCCCTTTCATCGTTCTCTGTACCTTTTCTAGGTCTAGCTATCTTTTTTGATAGGCTGAGGGAGATGGAGTAAATACATGTACCAGTGACTTACCACCTTCGACTATACACACACAGAGATATATAGTGGATGAGACAGATCCTGAAATCCAGTTTGTCAACATGACTCACCTAAAAAGTCCTGTCAATACCGGTAATGGTCTCAGTGCATCACATGAAAGCTGTAACTGTGAAAGTCTGGGTACTCCTCCCCTTGCAACAGAGATCTCTGGAACTTTTCACAAACTAAGACTTCCAACAAGGGATCCAAATACCAATAATGACCAGTAACAGTCACCCCATTTAATTGAGGGTATTCTCTAACCTCCCTGTGTGGCTTTGCAGAGGGGAAGATGTCCCAGCCCACCCCCAGCATCAGCAGTTGGGGATGGGGCAGCTCAGCCCCTCTCTGCCCTTCCCAGCTCAGCCAGGGCTAGCAAATCCTTTTTATCCCTCCCCAACACAACTCAGCTGAGCTGGTTCAAATCACCGCCATCCACACCTGCAGCTGTCAGAAATGGCTTTCCATTGACGCCACAGAAAGTATTCCCACTCGCTTTTTAATTCTGCACTTCTGTGGGAGAATGAACATAAGCTAAAAGGGTGGTAAAATGCCCCAGCCTTTTTCAGGTCTAAGGAAACATCAGAAATCACAGCTTGAAAAAACAACAGTGGATGGGAAAGTCTCCTACAGGGAGCATACATCTAAAAGAAAAAAAAAAAAACCACTGATGTTTATTAGCATCTTCTATTTTCTGCACCTAAAAAGCTGTGTTTTGAAGTAGCAAATGAATAAATAGGACAGATCTGGCTGTATGTTAGAAGCAGATCAGGTCAGTGCAAGAGCCTTGCTTCCTTCCCAGCTGCCGCGCTGCCAAGGGCTCTGCCGTGACTCCGGTCCCTGCTGTGGGATACGCTGCCTGCCAGCACTGCCCGGGATTTCCTGCAGACACCAAATGTGAGCCACATCGGCGGTGTCGAGAGGATAACTCATCCTCAAGCTGCCGCATCCACACGGACACAGCGCTCTCTTGTACCCAATTATAGAGAGTTTGCTCGCTGCAGTGACCCCAGAGTCCCCGAGGGGACCTTGGGGCAATATCACAGGGCGCAGCCACCGAAGAAGCAAGCTCTGAGATTGTGTCCCAAGGACAAACAGCTGTGGCTCAAAGCAATTACCAGGCCCTGGATGTTTTCCACTGGTTCATTAGCATCTGGCAGGACCTAAAGTTCCAGGGTCACAAAACACAGAGCTATTATTTTATCTCAGGAAAATGCTCAACGACATCCCTCGAGAGCTGTCCTTTTGTAACCAAAGGACAAGTGCAGCACAGGGAATGGAGATGCAGAATTTCCAGCCGTCACGTCCCCCGCCAGGCAGGGCAGAGCCACAGGATTGCTCATTTGTTGTCGCGCTGTTGAAACCCCCAACATCAGCATCCACGAACAGCCCCTGGCCAGCACCAGTAGAACCCAGATATTTCCAGTACCAACAGCTGTTTGGGTTTGCACATGCACAAGAAGTAGGCAACAGCTTCATTTCCAACACTGCATTCATCTTCGTAGCTGAGCAAAATCCACCATTTATTTCCAAACCTACAGTGTCAGCACTTTGTCTGAAATGTATTGAAATTTCAGAGTTCCTGTCTGTACAGTGCATCACACCACAGCTCTGCTTCTGTTTGCTGATTCACCTGCACTCGTTAGGGACATGCTGCCAGACAAACAGCAGCTTGAACAGGAGGAATTCAGCCCTAAACGTGCTGTAGCACTAGCCTCCAAAATCCCACACCTTCGCTTTCCAACATCCATCGATACCATGAAATAACATACTATTCACATTCTAAGTTTGTACAGATGAAATCCAGACTGGATTTTCTATACTTTGATACAATATTTGCAATTCTCTCAGAATAAACAGCAGCTTTTGTTTTATTCTAATATACCTTTTAAATCGTGAAACAGTGTGCACAGGAATTGAAATAACCTCCTTTCTAACAGACCAGTGCTTCCAAGCCTTTTAATACACCCTAACATATATTTAAACATAAATCCACGTTAATCTCAGTTATCCCCCAAAGCTAACCATACACCCGTACACGCACACCGAACAGCCAGTAGTACCAAACTGATTTTTAAGTCGCCTAAAAGCAGGGTATACCTCCTCCTCCTCTTCTCTTCGACTCCAGGTTTGTTGCCAAGTCACGCTAACATTTTGTTGGTGCTACGTGGGAGGCAGGGAAGGAGCCCGAAGAACACCCCAAAGAACCCACCTGCACGGGCACCCGGCAGAGCCAAGCCACGCTGATCCCGGAGCAAGCCGAGGAGCACTGCCCCTGATCCCTAGAAAAATGAACCTCTGTGCGGGAGATGATGTATTTGAGGCAGGGACTACATCCAAGATGAATTACATCCATTCCTATCTCCTTGGCACTAGGAGAGCAGAGAACCGTCTCACTCTGATTACCATAATAGCTTTCTCACTTCCCAACCCACAGAGAGAAGTGTGGCGATGTTGGGAAAAAAAAAAAAGACATAAACAACAACCGCAAAATTTAGATAAATAGGAAGATCCCATCTCCAGAAAATGTTTACAGCAATTTTTACAATTAGCCCGTGAAAAGAAAGAGGCAATTTTGAAGAGTAGAAATAAAAAGGATTTTGAAATGTTATTCACAGTTCAGAACGGCTCCTAATGCACCAGCCAAAGCAGTGATCCCTGGAAGACTTCCGAAGCTGAGAGCAAAGCCTGTGGGATCTGCAAGCAGACTAAAAGATCAAGTTTTTCCCCAAGTTCAGAGAACTGCAGAGCAACGTGGATTACTTTAAATGAAGTACAAGTGCTTGAAGCTCCATCTACCTGCTTTCCAACATGCCCAGCGCTTCCCAGGCTTTGAACTTGCAAATACCAACCTCACTGCAAAGTCCCCATATTCCATAAGGGTATTTCTGGTTTAGAAGTAACCCAGAATGACAGCAGCTCTGTCTTCAAACTCCTTTACACCCCAAAAGGCTTCCCAGGGCATGGGCACCGAGGAAAAGGGTCAAACTGACCAAACCCAAACAAATCAATGGCTACATCTCAGAACCAACACACCGAAATAACAAGGCATCCGCAGCCTCCTGGGGCCGGGTTACTGGACATTTCTGATTTGTGTCAAGGTCAAGAGGGAACTATCATCTTTCGGGCTACTAGAAAGCACCGTGGGATTTGCTGTCTTGCTATTACATGGTAACAATCCCATCTTGTGCCTCATAACCCTGCTCTCCCATCAACACCATCTGCTCCTTCATCTTGAGTGCTGCCGAAAATCTCATCACAAACGTGCTGCTGTCAATTCGTACTTCTGTGCACGTCTTAAAAAGAAACTCTCCAGGTCACTGCTTTGAACCCAACGCAGGCTGGCAGCATCCAGGAGCTCTTGTGCTTTAACATCCCCTTAGAGCAGGTGCAGAATGAGCTGCATCTCGTGTCCCGTGTATCAAAGTTCCTCAGACTGGCACCATTTCGGACAGACAGAATGCAGGACGATAAAAGCTAATGAATAAGGCTGCCCGATTCAAAGAGAAAAAGCACAGATGAACTGGAGGAAAGCAGTCTGAAGCACTGTATCTGCCCCAGCAAAGTGCCAATTTGTAACGGGTTACAGTGAGTGATAACCCAGCCCGGGCACGTGCTCCGCTCTCTAGGTGAAATTACGGCTCAGAGGCACGACTACAGAAGCCTGAAAGGTTCCAAGACACCTCGATACCATCCACAGAGGACAAGAAACAGACATTTGCTAGTGGTTGACAATCTGCAAGAGACAGACTGAGACAGAAGAAGGACAGCCCTAAGCCTGGCGCGCAGGAGCGAGGCTCGTGATGGCTCACAATCTGTTACCTCTGCCACGTTGAGTTCTACCAGGTTGCAATAAGGAAAGCCACGGACGTTGCACGATATATAACCGTGCTAGGGAGTCATGTGCAAGTATCTGCAGCAACAGGAGGCAAAGATTGCTTAAAAAGTGTTTTTAATCTCTCTGAAAAAGAAGGTGCAGTGCTATAATATGTAATTTTAAAAAAAGCCAATAATTGCCATCTGGACAAACTGGCTTATGAAATTAAAAGATGAAATGATGCTTTTGTAATCCTACACAATGCTTCTACATTTTGTTCCCTGGCTTTCTGGTTTCTAGAGCTCCAGTGGTAGTTGACCCAGGTTTTATTACTTGGAGAAAAGTTCACAGTTCGGAGAACGCGTCCGTACTCAGAATTGTTTGGAATGACAGAACTCTCAAATCAAGCAAGCGGTGAGTCTGTCAGACTCCATCATTCCATCCTACAGGAACACATCTCTGCAATACACTGTACAGTTGTCTGTGTGTATCTCCCTCATTCACACAGGGAGCAGGGATGAGGGAGCAATGTAACCACGGGGGAAAAAAGTAAAGCAGCGCCTGAGAAAATACCACCTTTCCATGCAGCGTATGTATATACATCTAAACACTAACACAAGGTCCCTTTGAACATAAACAGGGATTAGACAGCAAGGCACTAAAAGTCAAGTCCTATTCACGTCCTATTCAGCAAAACATTTTACTCCAAAAACCCACACCAGTGTAGGTAAGCCTGCAGTGCCGAGAGCTCCTGCGTTCAGCGATGGACACGGGGTAACTGACACCTCGCAATAAGGGCTGTAACCCTTCACACTTACCCAGGCATAAGGCTGTGCACGGGGACAGCGATTAAGGGCTAACGAAGGAGTGACTATACGCTGCGAGGTCCATGCAGCCGTGCCCAGGAATGTCGGATACGAGCAGGTCACTGATCACAGGCACCGCAGCCTCCAGGCAGCCCGCTCACACCTGCCATCGCCCGTGTACAACCTGTAAACCTAACGTGATCCCTCCCGTGGGTTGTGCATAGTCCAAAATTCTTCTTGTGTTACGCAGAACCAGCACCTCAGCATGGGTCAGGAAGGCAGAGACAAACAACCAGGATCTCCCCAAACACGGGGTTACTGGTCCCAGCTCCCCTTCACCCAGCAGAAGCCACCCTGAAAGGTTCCTTCCTTCTTTCAACGGCCAAGAGGTCCAGTGTGTTCATCACCCACTTCTCTGGGAAGCTGCCAAGACACTGGATGCTACCCAAAGGTTCCCACACACCACGCTGAGGTCTGAGGATGCTTTGTACTTACCAACCAGAAAAAAGACCCCAACCCAACCAGACCAGACTGGGAACTGCCGCCCGTAAGTGCGCGTGTTTATGCACGTGTACGTAACTAAAACCAACCTGTCCACCTGAACTCGCATTGCCCTTTGATTTTCCAAGTAATTCTAATTCTTGTGAAGTTTCCCTTTAAAAATGAGATTTTGTTCTTTAATATTCATTGACTTCTAGTTTGCTTCCCACACACACCACATTATTTACTCTACAGCGGCTCGGTGCATCAATTATGGTAATAGTTTGTGAATAACATTTGCATTATGGGGAAATGAGCCTGGTTATTTAGCACTAGCCGAACCATCTCTCTGGAAAATTGTCACAAACATACATATTATATGCCTCCACTTAAACAGATTTGTAATTACACAATTTATTAAGAAGAGACAGGTTTTTTTTCCTCTTTTTTTTTTTTGTCCCTAAATCCTCTTTCTGAGAACAGACTAACGTCTATCGAACCCTTTCCCTCACTCACACAGCCACAGGTAAAGCTCATGACCACGGGTACCATGTTCTCACGGCAGAGCGTACTTTATACCGAGATGTTAGGGGGGTAACGCTTCTCCTATATCAGTTTACTTTCAACGCAGAAGGTATGGCTCTGTAATTGGGCCGTTTGATTAATGCTCCATTTCAGACCCTTTGGCTAAACTCCAAGCTCAGTTCAACTACTGTAAATTCTGATAAATATCTACATTACACCAGCACGCAGAGTGTGTATTCCAGGAGCCGGACTGCACGATGCTAGGCACTGTGCATGGAGAGCACAGAGTAACCGTACTGCTGCTAAAATTACTCTGGACCTTTGTGAGTTTAAAACAGTAAATAAGGCACTACGCTTTCTCAGTGCTTATGAATACCTGTCTAAAAACTTCCCAACTTTTCCCAGCAATTGAGAAGATCTAAGAAATATTACAACAGAATATTAAACCCAAAGAACCCCCAAACCAAATAAAATCCAGAAAAATGAACAGCTTTTCTGCACTGAGAAGCTGCAGCACCAGCACCTCCAGGAAGAACTCGCAGCGTTTCTCACTCAGATTGCAAAACTCTTGCAAATAAGCAGTTATACTAGTGTACAGTAGTTGCTGGTTTGCTTTTATAGTGGCCGCTGTAAGTTCAGGAATATTTGAGAACTTAACCACGACTTAAACCTCTCTTAGAGCACATAACTGCTGTCTTTACACATAAGAAACGCACAAAACCGCCTCTTCGCATGAAAAGGGAAGGGAAGGTAACAGAGAGCAATGCCAAGAGACACTCGGATCCTAAGGTCCTAAGCTGTAACGTGGACAGAATGAGCTGTGGGTGGCATCAGATCTCAACAGGCAATCCCACGGTCAGAACTAAACTTTCATAGGCAGAATACACTATGAAGAGCCTTCAAACAAGACAACTGAAATTGGAAAGAGACTGGCGTGGGCAGTGCAGCACAACAGCACCCAGGATTACGCACCATGTGCCACTTTAACCCCAGCTGGCAGCACAGAGTGCCAGCAGCTCCTCCCCAGGCTGCTGGGCGAGAGCGCGGTCCAGGTCAGTAACGCGATAAGATAGTTGTTATTAGATCACCAAGCCCATGACGATCTCAGACGAATTCTAAAGTTTCCAGCCAAGAAATCATCCTAATGAGCCGCCTCAAAAAGCAGCCAAAGGTTACATAGGCTATTGACACCGAACTGCATCCTGGTTATTCAGCCAGATGTGGAAAAAAAAAAAAGTTGGACAAGTGATAGTTTGCTTTACATCTGGAACATCTTCCACCCAGGTTCCCAACACACGGACAGTACCAGGTATTGGTGTAGGCAATACCAAACCATCTTTACACCGAGCACAGCACACCATGTATTTTCTCATCTGTAGAGACAAAAGTAGTTTCTCTTACTTATTCTGCACCAGCACACGGTGCGTGTGTTTGGAAGTTGCCCAAATACTCATGCTCCCAGCTATGGTATGAACATCTCCATAGTAAAAGCTTCAGCAGTCCCCCAACACCATCAAGCACTGCGTGTTGTGCCTCACCCGCAGGCTGGGAAATCAGCTCAGCCCAAAGCCGGGACGGCTGTGTACAGGCACTGAGCTGAGCAAGGGCCGTCGGTCACGGCAGCAGACCAACACCTCCCTGGCAGCTGCTCTGTTCCTCTGGTTGTGCTGCAAGGTTTAAATCGAATTGAGAAGTAAACACAGGCAAGTAACTCTTGGTAGCTCTTAGGTGGAAATGCCAGCATGGAAAGGACTGACACTCTCCTTAAGTGCACTCAAGCGTAAGTGCACTTTTTATAACAGCATTCGAGTGCTAGGCTCCGTACAGCCTTTGTACAGCACTTTGTACAGCTCCGTACAGTGCTTTGTACCCACCACAGAAGCCGACTGTGACCGTGACAGATGGTGTCATGTCCAGCAAGGACTGGCTATCATTTTGAACTTCAAGGTGGAGATGTTAATGACCAGATGCGCAGAGATTTCAGAGAGGGGAAAGAGACAGGCGTACAACTGACTGGCCATTGCTTCCCATTTCAGCACGGCCAGGACACTAAAAGTGTCACATCAGAAAAACCACACTAAAATGGTCTGTCTGCATCCACATGGCACGGTGTATTCTGAAATGTCAATTCCTATACACCATATATTTTTCCAAGATAGGCAAGGATGGAGGTATAAAACAGAAATTGTGATATAACTGAAGATTAAGTATTAACTTATATTGAAGCTCTTGAGCTAACAGAACACCATTAAAAAACCCGCAACAACCAAGCCCAAAAACTTGCTCCATCCCACCTAGGCAGTGTTACACCCACCACAGCAACACCAAATCAAACCAAACCTTTTCCCTCTACTTTGGGCAACTAAACAGCACAGCATCATGTTCGTCACAAGACTCAAAAGCGATGTTTTCTGTCCCATCTCCGTGGAAAAGGTGAGCTTGTTCTAACAGCAAAGAGAACAGGCTGGCAGCTCCTGACAAGGCTGAATCCAAACACCCACAAAGAGAACGGCAAAGGTCAGGCTGATGCTGAGAGCTGGCACTGCCGGGATGGGCCACCAGCTCCCAGCTCTGCTGGAAAAACGTTCAGCTCTGTCTTTGACACACTCTCCCTTGCTACAGATTTATCTTCCTGATCCTAAGAGAGGAAAGACAAAAATAGACATGTAAAAAGGAGGAGGAAAAGAAAGGGGGAAACTCTGCAGAACAGTCCCCTCCCTCATTTTAATTATTGATGCAGACTGCCTAAGCAATCTGTAAGCCATATACATAATGTATTTACTTGAAAATCCCAGCAAATCCACACGGTATTACAGAACCAACGACAAGCTGATCTGGGAGCACTGTCTTAAGAACTGGGTAAGCTGTCTCCATGTCCTCAAAAATCTGTTTGACAAACGGAAAGATGAGATTAATGTTAATAATCCTAACGTGTTCAGCAGCACTCCTCCTAGCCCAGCAATGCCGTTCGGGTGCCCAGGGGCTTGCTTTGCATCCACACCAGATACATTTTTCAGTACAGACTTGTTTAGAATGACAAAAGGCAAGCCCCCCGGTTTGATTATACACACCACCAGCAATGT
Organism: Syrrhaptes paradoxus; assembly: GCA_013400615.1. NCBI lineage: Eukaryota > Metazoa > Chordata > Aves > Pterocliformes > Pteroclidae > Syrrhaptes > Syrrhaptes paradoxus. Next base: position 6,737 of record VZTO01006298.1, on the reverse strand, counting down.
TTAGGAATCAGCCAGAAAGCAGATGTTTTACATAAAAAAAATCATGTTTTAAAAAAGAAAAAAAATCACTTCTTGAAACAGCTGCTTTTAGGTTTGGAGCTAAGGAGGGTGGACGGGGGAAAAGGGAGACGGGCAAAGAACCAGACTTGAGCCTGACTTTCGGGAGAGATGCTGCATCCTGCTCAGCTCTACCCATCACTGTCTGCAACCACCTGGACAAGAAATATATTTATTAAAAATAATGTTGCTTGCAGAGCTTAACAGACAGTGTAAGCAACGGCAAGGCAGTGCAGTTTAATAGAGGGTGAAAGCGCAAAATCTGCAGCTCATGCAGCCGTTTGTTGTGTTTCCATTCCAGAGTTTCATCTCGCTCAGTAAGAAACTACAGCCAGCCAAGGGAGAGCACTAACCCACCCTGCGGGCTACAAGACCAAGGAGTGAAGAGGATGGGGACCAACACTGTCACCTTACAGCACCCCGGTCGCGACACAGAGTGTCCCAAGGCACACACTGAGCTGTCACTGCCATGCCCGCGGGTCCCAGCAGCGTGGCTGGACCAGATGGCCGCACCTCGGCATCGCCCAGATGTCTGCGAGTCCCCCGCTGCGGGGCAGAGCCTGTTTGCAATTTTCTTCTCAACCACCAGGACGAGAATACAAACCTTCAGACAAACAGATCCTTCACTTCCTCCTAGTTGCTTTTAGTGGTTTCTTTAATCTTTTAAGCTTCTGGGTCTAATCCAGCAGCTGCCATCAAAAGTACTTATACGACTGCAGGGGAGGGAGAAGGGAAAGAATGGGATACACCAAATCACAAAACACATTTTCTGAGCCTCTTTGTTCTTACACACGCACGCATGCAAGTGCTTTTGGAAGATATTTGTTCACAGACCAAACACATTTGCTACCTGTGATGTCCTGTCCTGCCTTACCTATAAAAATCTGCTTCAGAGATACACCACCCAATAAATAAGACGACACACGTGGACAATAAAGTGGTGACTCTCTACTGTAAGTAGCTCATACATGGACACTATATAAACAGATGGTTCCCAAGAAGATAATTCCTGCTTTTTGTCTGAAGCCTGAAAATATTTAGTGTTTTTCTTCAAGGAAGGCTCCTGGAGTAAGTGAGCACACAAGAATGCTTGTTCTCATTTCAACAACAACAGGAAGCGTGTTTCAGCTCTTCCAGCGGAAAAGTTTAAAACACACTCTGAGAGCGTGGTAAAAGTTCAAAATGAACAAAGAGATTCTAAAATTGTTAAGATTTCACTCTTTTCCTTTTTTTTTAAACAAAAAGACTCCTGTAATTTTGAGCATCGGGATCTCACAATTTCTGCAGGATGCCAAGAGCTGTACATGTGCAAAGCCACATGTTTAAAGCAGCTGGAGGGTCAGAGAGGCAGCGGGCGGACAAACCCTCTGCCCAGCCCAAGGTAGTGGTTTTGCTTGTGGTATTCCCAGGACACCCCACACAGCAATGCCCTGTTTACACTGTGAATTTGCTTGTACATCTTTCCCTTCAACCACAATCTCCTCTCCCAGCATACTGATACCTAAGTTTCTAAAAATAGCACGTCCTTCTTACATAAACATGATATAAAGGAATTAAGTGACAGCTGACTAAAAGAATCTGTTCAAAGCAAAATTTACTGTGCACCAAATGCAACCAATACTTATAAGCAGTGAAACCTTTTTGTATTAATTGGAGAAGACAGAAGAAAGCTTCCAGATAAAGTCAGGGTTTGGCTGGAAAGGAAATGCATTTCCTCTGCACACTGACTCAATTGCTTCTATTCCCACTTACAAATAAGATAATGGAATTTCTCCAATGGATTTCTATTCCAGAGAAATATCTGCTAATAGCACCCTTCCAGGTGCGGGTCCCACGGGAGCTCCACAATCCCCAGTGCGATGGAGGGTTTTACCACCCGAAACCACAGGCACCATTCAGGCTTTAAAATACAGTTTAAAAGAAAACTCACGTAGAGTTTTCTCAAAGGAAAAGCTTCTAGAGTTTCTAGAGTGCCTAGTCTTTTTAAATTACATGACAGCTGTCCAAACACAAACCAGAGCAGCATTAACTTCCTGCATCCGCAGCCGTTTTGAATAATTCTTCAGCGTCTCACAGCTTATCCCTCCTAGCAACAGATGAAGTTCACCAGAATCAAATCAGCAATGCACAAGAAAGTTAATATGCAAATCAGTCTGTGAAAAAAAAAAATATTTTTGCATAACCTGGCTAATCCCTAAACCTCAGGGTACTGAATAATATATGAATTATTAGATCAAGATCTGTCTCGATGCCAGGGTAGAATACGCTGCTGAGATACAGGGCACAGCCCGACACCGAACTGCCAGGAGGTCTCTGTTGTAGAACGGAAAGAGAATTAAATAACAACTCCAGAGACATACACTTGAGAAAGCCAACATCCAACGTCACCGACACCAGCCAAAAGGGGACTTTGTGCCATTCGCTCCCGAGTCAGCAGGGAAACCTGCCCAGGCGCACACTCAGCTGTTTGGAGCGGAGCTGGTTCGTCACTGCCCATCATGCTGTACCGCTCTGAAATGCTGCCTCGGCCCCGAACTGCAGCTCATGAGGCTCCGTTTCACCCCGGGGGTCCCCTCCAGATGCCATTAGCAGCACAGGGCCCCACAGGACATGGCTGCACGCCCGGCTGTCACCTGGGGCTGCCCACAGCACCCCACAGAGCGTTTTTCCCGGCAGCTGTTGCAGGGAAACTGAGCTGTGTACTACAAGTCAGAGCTATGCCGAGGATGACCAAGTGTTTGTAGGTTCAACCCATTTTCTGCTGACCCCAATACCACACTCCATGTTCCCAGTGGCAGGGGCTGCAGGCAAGGCTCTTTGCCCCGGTGATGCACAACCTGCCATGGGATGGTGGGGAGACCCCCACCTACGCCCATGCTCCAGTTCATGCTTCGCTATTCACTGAAATTCAAAAAGCATCGACAGAGAAGATCCTGAGACCTAAGGGGATATATTTAGGCCACATTTCTCCAAAAAAACTGTTTGCAAGCCCCTGCAGAGAGAAATTAATTTGCCTGGATATCCAAAACACAGGTCATCCCCCCACTAACGCATCCTTGCCGACAGGAGCGGGGCAGACAGCATCTCCTCTCCTGGGGCGGTCTCCCAAAGAGCACCCTCCTCCACGCCATCTCCTCAACACCGTTTAGACAAGACACCAGCACAGTACACAAATAATGACCTACTAAGCAAACAGCTCCACTATCATCTGAGGGCTTGACCCCAAAATGCTCAGTGCTAGGAGTCAAGTATCTCACAGCAGAAGCGAGAAAAGGAAACACGATTTTTCCCGTCCCTGGCAAGCCACACTGCTGGACTCGCTACTGACCTCCAGAATCTCCTAAATTCTCCCCACTGCTGTAATTCAACGACACCTAGCTTGATTTGTGAACAGCTTTGGGAGATACCAGAATCAGTTTTTTGGATAAGCTATATCTTACAGTAACTAGAACTTTTAAAATATCTTTTGAGCTTTGCTTCTCATGTGTGCTATTTCTGCAAGGGTAGGAGCCTCCAAAGCTGCAGACCTTCAGACTGTACTCCTCCACACCTTCACAAATGCCGTGCCAAGAAACTAAACTGCTTTTTTATTGTAGCAAAGCAAATACCAACCTTTAGTTGACGGTTTTATTCTCATGCATTATTTTCTGATGGGTATAAAAAAAAACCCTTAGCAGTTCCTTGCTCCTACCCAGGACAGTCAATGCAGCAGCAAGCTTTGCTCTCTATTCTTTTTCCAGAACAAAACACATTTAGACCCAGAAAAAAGGAATTCAGAAAAAGAACTGATGTGTTTCAACATCGCTGCTGGCATCGGAGTCTTCTTCAGCCACCCAGCCTTGAAAAGCAGGCAGCAAACAGCTCCTTACAAATGACTCTTGTTCCTCCCTGAATGTTTTTATTCATCGGCTTCAACGCTGTTGCAAAGCACATGGGAGAGATGACCCAAAGTGAAGGGGTAACATCCCCGCAGAAGCTGCCGCTAATAAAAGCGGCATTCAATGGTCTCACCACTCATCGGTCACATTTTCCAAGGAAAAGACAAGGAAGAGAAACGGCAGTATGTGTAAGCTCGGGCTGCCTGACACGCAACTTCGTACAAATTCATACAGCAGTTGGGTTTCGATAATCAGGCTCTTTGTTAATTGCAACATATTTTGGACACATCTACGCACTTGATCCACAGCACACATTGTATTAAACCAGCCAAGAAGTAAAAGGACTTGACCAGTTATTTGTAGTGAAGCCCGGGATGAAAATTATTGAAGTCCAGCTCCCCTGAAATTAAGAGAGAAGCAACGAGTTCTCTTACAGGTTAGTGAACAGGATTGCAGAGCTGTGCTTGAATAAAAAAGACAAGCGGAATTACTAGATCCTAATTTTAAAGATAAACTAAAGAAAACAAAAGCCTTTTCTGGTATCACTTCCTCCTTTTATCTTTCATTTTTACACAATTATGCACTGCTGGGTTTTAGCCAGATAGGAATGATCTAGGTCAATGCTTCTCTATCTTTTTTCCACTGAAGGACCAAGCTGTTTCAGCAGCTGGGGGGAAATCCTAATCTATATTATATTTCATTTTTCACCTCCAGCTGGAGAGAAAAAGCTGCTATTGGAAGACCCATTGTTTCTTTAAACAGAATCATATTGTCTTACAAAACAACAACCTTACTCTTACAATTTCATATATTTTAATTAGGTACCAGCAGCAAGCAAGAGCACCCAGCTGCACTTCAGCACAGGGAGGAGGGGGTTTATATTTTGGTTTTTAACCAGTTGTGTTGTGGAGCCCCTTTGCAGGCTCAGAGAGCTCAGGTTGAGCAAAGCTAACTAGCAGCAAACAGCCTGGGATTCAAGAAACTCCTCTGTCACGGTCAAGACTAAGTTTCCCCGGCTTTAAGATGTTGCTTTTGTTCAATTTTATTCAATTGTCTGACTGCTTTGACCATCAGTGTTTGCACCATCCTCCAAAATGCTCAGATAGCAACTCCCTGGCAAAGCAAAGTGTTATTCCAGGCGGCGGGAGATTCCTGTTACCCTGGCGCAGGTTATTCCCTCTGACATCCCAGGATGCGGCTGTAGAAGGAAAAAACAGAATATGCATACAGGCTCCCAAATTAATGGATCTTTGATCACAGTTTTCACATCATCTAAACGGTCTCTACGAACGGTGGATGACGATGTTGGTTCCCAGTTACAGCACAAAGGGAAGGAGGGTCTTTAGGGCCAGCTGCTGCTCAGAGCCTGGTCTCTGGTCCTGGCACACTGCCGTCACGCACGGAGAGCGGATGAAAACACGACTGCTGTTCCCTGTATGAGCAGGTGCATCTCCTGAAGAAGACAGAGGGTCTAGAAAAGCATGAGGAGGGCAGACGTACCAGCTTCATTAGTCTGGCATGCCCACAGGAAGAACAGGAGGGTGATCCCAGACTCCTGATCGCATGAGGACAGTAAGGTGACACACACCAGCCGGGCTCCCGAGGGACCGACCACAGCCTGGGGATTTACTTGTGTGAAATCTGTGCCACTCAAATTTTCTTGTGAGTGCTTTTCCTTTGGGAAAACTGTGACATATTCCCTAGAAGATTTGGATGGCTGCCTCGAAATGATTGTGGAATTTGGGCTCAAACAATGGGGGAAGAGAAGCACAGGCGCGAGGTTGCAATGACACCTGCTGATGGGGAAGGCTCCCGTAGGAAACACGTGAAAACAGCCAAGACCCAGTGTTCAAAAGCAGAATTATGTCTCTCTGTGCACTTACAGAAACACAAGTCTGTAAGTGGAGAAGTGCATAAGGGGAGGGGATGAAAGAAATGTTACAGGGGGGAAAAAAGTAAACATGTTTGTAGCTCCTGCACACACATACACAGGGGAACAAAGCAAGGGACCCAAACCCAAGCAGCTGCACACAGTGTGTAACAGCTCGCAAAAAAACCCTACTCCAGCAAAGAGGGTATCACAGTCTAGTGTGTATACTATATCACATCATCCTCTGGCAACACCAGGGAAAGAAAATAAAAGCATGCACCATCTCTTCTCCCTGTGTGATCTGACAGAATGAGTGTGAGAGGTGTTCTCCTCTTCCTTCCATGTCCTCTGGTTGTCCCCTCTAACTCCACACACCAGGAATCAAGAACCGAGAGGCAGCATCCACCACTTTGAGGCAGACTGCCGCTCGTACCATCTGCAGTGTTGAGTGATGGCTCCAGGTCCATCATATCAGGAGCAGAACCAAACTCCGATCGATGCACTACACATCTAGCAAGACGGTCCGTACTTATTCCCAAAACACCAGCTAGCATCCACAGGATACTTAAATCCTTTGTGTTTCTTAAGGGTGGCTTCTGCTTCCTTCGAGTGAAGAAGTCAGGACGCGCCAGCAGGCACCCCATGTGCCCAGCAGCCCGCAGGCAGCCAGGGCTCCGCAAACAAAGGAGGGTAACACCAGCTGCTGCTGCTGCCATCCCTAACGACACGACACTGGCCTTTTACTTAACGAGCACCAAATTTAAAAATAAGCTATAGATTTCCTTTGATTTATGGAAGCTCTGGAGGCTGAGATGAAGGGTAAGGGGTAAGAAGGGAGAAAAAGGAACACTGTTGTTGGGCAGTGACCGCAGAGCAGTTGGCAGATGGACTGAAGACGATGAGTCCCTGCAGAATGAACGGCAACCGATGCA
>VZTO01006294.1:0-26297 GCA_013400615.1 Syrrhaptes paradoxus | reverse complement strand
GCGGACCTGGAGGCGGTGCTGGCCGATGTCAGCTACCTGATGGCGATGGAGAAGAGCAAGAGCACCCCGGCAGCCAGGGCCAGCAAGAAGATCACCCTGCCCGAGCCCAGGTACCGCCCGCAGCCCCCCGCCCGGCCCCGCGGCCTGTCCCCCCCCCGGTGCTGGACATAACGGTCTGGCGGCGGCGGGGCCTCCGCGGGTCGGCGGGCGGAGGGGTCGGGGAGGGGGCGTTGGGGGGGAACAAGTTGTGCGGGGGGTTGTCGGGGGGTGAGGAGCTGGAGGAGCCGCTTTCCCCCTGGGGGAAAAAAAACCCAAAAAAACCCAAAACCTGCGTTTCGGGTGTTTATTTGATGCTGAACTTGATGCTTCATTGAGCGGGTGAGAGATTCAAGGGGTGAGATAAATAAAACGGGAAAACCGAACGGCATCGTTTTTCTGTTCTGCAGAGCAATTATTATTTTTTTTTTTTATTTTTTTTGGTGATGCTCGCTGAGGTTGGGTAGCGGAGCAGGAGATGCGGGGAGGGAGGACGGATTTCTCTTGGCAGGCGGCTCACGGAGCGGTTGGGGGACAGCAGGGACCTGGGGCAGGTCTGGGTTTCGCGGCTGCTCCGTCGCCGTGGGCTTCCACGGGTGTCAGCGGGCGAGCGGACGGGTGCCCTGACACAGCTGGGGGTTGTTTTCTTGGGGTTTGGTGGTAAAAGCAAGGTTTGCTTCTGCTCGACAGTCTCTGTTATAAAATCACCTGAGCATTGCTGCTTTATTTATTGCTGGAATCAAAAGTCAGCTTTCCCTCCCGTGGCTAGGCGTTTAAAACGAAGATTTAGCCAGCAAGCAAAATATTGCAATGGAAAAAAAAAAAAATCTAACCCAAAAATCTGCTGCAGAACGTGTAGGCAGTTTGCAAGGCGGCTGGTGGCCTAGGCTCGCTGTCTGCCGTGAGCGAGGCAGCGCCGAAGCCCTCTTCTCACTCCTTCGCCCGTTTTTCTGCCTGGATTCCGGGGAGCACGGTGGAGCAGAGGAAGGCGAGGGGCACAGGGGGGCCCAGTGCACGTTAACCCCCTTGCAGAGCCCTCCGAGGAAGAAGTTTCGCCGTCGTTTTTATGGTCCGGGTGAGGATGGCTTGCTGGACAGACGAAGGTGTGTGTTTTGCTCCTGCTGCGTGCGAATGCTGATAATAATACCCACGCAGTGCAGCCTGTGCTGTTAACCTGAGGTGTGGTGTGTTTTACTGGGAACACTGGTGCCTTTCCATTTACCGGTGATGCTGCCACTGTCTTTAGTGCGGCGATGTGCAGTGGTGCTCCCTGTTTGCAACAGGGATGTGACCCCTCGGGGAGCTGAAGGTTCGGGATGCTGAGGGTGTGCAGGGGAGGAGTCCTTCCAGCGCCGCGGGAAATTGCAGCACCCTGGGTGCTGGCGGGGAGGCTGGAAAGCTGCTGCCCGGACCAACATCCCCTTGTGCAAAGCGTGGCGCAGCCTCGTAGCGCAGCACGAGGCCCGAGCAACCTGCGGCGTGCTGCTTGCCTTCCCCAGGACTGGCATTTTGTGGATGTTTAAGGGTTTTCCTGAGCTCGGAGGGATGGTTCACCTGCGCAAGAGGAAGTTCTGCAGAGTAGGAGGAGAGGTGAAGGGTTAGGCGGCTGAAATGCCTCGCTCCTAGAGCCGCATGCGGAAGAACCTGTTTGCAGATTACATGAAATATTAAAGGGAGAGGATTGATTGCCACCCCCCAGGACGGTGGTGCTCTGAAGAAGGTGAGGAGCCTGCAGCGGGGGAGAGGTTCGCAGCACCGCGTGCGCCGTGGGACGGGTCCGAGACTCAGCAGATGGGCGAGAGGAAGCGTGGACACAAACGAGAACAGAGGCTTACCTAAGCCCGGGACCACAAACGGCTCTAGGTTGCTTGAAATGACTGAACTTCTCAGCTGCTAACTGAAAGCAGGGATTTCCTCATACCCTAGGAAATTGTGACCGTTATTCTGGTGTCGGATGTCTTCATGCTGGTTTCTGGCTGGGGTTTTTTTTTTTTGATGCCCCTCGTTGAAACAGACATGGTGTGTTGGGGATGCTTAAATGTTCTGTATCGCTGGCAAAGTGATTCATGTATATAAATCGGCTGGTTAAATGCAGGTTGATATAGTAACAGGGAAAAAAAATACAACACACCAAATCCTCTCTTATATGATTTTGAAATCAAACAATTTTTCCAAATGAAATTTTTTTTTTTTGATTTCTCTGAGTGTATCTGTGAGAGCAGCTCCTCGGAGGAGCGTGAACAGCCATCATCGTGTTCGGCTCCTGGCTGCCACTGGGACAGATAGCAGGAAGGTCACTGGAATATCACATCCATGCTTGAAAATAAACGTCTCGGCCTTATTGCAGCTCTTCTCGCAGGAATGCGTTCCGTGTCGGTTTATCTCCGGCGGGCAACCGCTGCCCAGCGACGGCATCCTGTGCTGCTGACGTTATCTCCTCCAGAAATATTACAAAGGTTTTACCCCTCTGTTGCAATTTGTCTCCTTGCTGGAGCCTGCTACACCTGTCAGCGCTGTTTTATCTTCCCGAGATAAGCCTGACACTAAATGCAGTAAATGAGTTTACTGTAATGCAAATTTGAGGGGGCTTCCTGTTTACAAGGAAATAGCTGTAGTGCAGGCAGAGTGAATTCCAAGGCTGCAGGCCAAGGCTTAGCAGCAAATCAACTATGAGGGTGAAGAGTTTACTGGCCGTGGGGCTGATTAGTGCTGAGTTTACATGAAGCATCGTCAGATTGTTTTTGCACCGAAATTGTTAAATATCGCAGCTTGGGGAGAAAGAGGCCAGAAAATGCTAATGAGAGCAGAGCGCCTGAGGAAGAGGCTTGGCGTGGTTTTGCCTTTTTTTTTCTTTTTTTAAAAACACCAAAACAAAACAACCCCTTCTGCATCCTCCGTCATCTGCTTTTCCTTCCCTTCTGCGTTTCCTCCTTTCGTTCCTAAGAGCCTTGCCAAGAACTGGGAAGGCTGCGATATCTCTCGATTTTACGTTGTTTCTCGAGAGCCAGCTTTGCGGGTGGGTTTGCATGGGTGGACAGAGCTGTCGCAGGCGGCGTGTCCTGCAGAAATAGGACCTAAAATGGAAAGGAAGACGTACATCTTGAAATACGAGCAAATATGAAACCTTAATCTTTTTTTCTGCAGAATCACTGTCAAACATTTTAAGTTGGAGGGGAAAAGAGGAAATTAACTGCATTCTGAATTTCTTAGGCTATTCAGCAGGCTTCTGAAGGTTTTCACTTTTCCATGTGAATTCCCCTTATGTTGCTCAAAGGTAGTGGAAGAACTCGATGTAACAGCTCTTTTTATTTGCCAGCAGCTGCTTCTTTTTTGAGTAAAGGATTTGCATAATGTGAAGCGGAGAAGAATAGTCCAGGCAGTCAGGTACCAGCCGGGGAAGAGGGTGCAGGGCTCGCGCGGAGCACTGCTGTCCTCGCGGGCTGCGGCCGTCCTCGCCAGGAACGTTAACATTAAACCTTCCCTACTATAAACATCACGTAAGCTGAGGGTGCTTCGGTGTACAAACACCAAGGGCATGGTAACAAAACACAGCGTGCCTCCGGCCAGGCTGCTCTCCCGCTCCTCTCGCTGCGGTCGGAGCTGGTTCTCATCTCGTCTCTCCTTTTCTAACCTGCCTCTTCCAGTAATGCCTCTCTTTCAAGCAATAAACCTCTCTTTCAAGTTAATTCTTTCTTTTCACCCAATTTTGTTCTTTGGTCTCTTCCCTTCACCTGGATCCTGCCCCTCCTGGGGGGAAAGGCATGGTGCAGTCACTTTTTGCTTAGAAATCACACTTTTAACAGGAATTTTTCTTCCATTCTCATTCCGTCTCCACGTTCCCTCCAGAGGTGAAGACTGACACGCTGGTACCGTGTCCACTGGGACAGTTTCATTGTGATGAGCTCTTTCCTTTCTCTCCTGGTGTTCAAACTAGTTTAAAACTCTGACTGAGGTTCGCCGAGTGCACCAAAGTTGCTTTTTCTGTCCCAATTCCATCCTGAGCTATTTGCAATTTACTCTCTTCCTGTGGCAGTGCTGAATATTGGTGAAACCCGAGCGACACCTCCCACCAGGAATTCACCATCTCTGTCCTCTCCTGCTGCTGCTTTTCCAGTTCTGTTCTCTTGGCATCACTATAGTCTTCCTCTGAATTTCAGTTGTTTCTTTGATGTGTCCTTCACCTCTTGAAGCTTCTGTAACCTCTCTAAGTTGCAGGCTGGAGCTCCTCTGTATTTTCTCTGGCGTTGCTTAACGCTGCCTTGTTGTGCCTATTCATTTAGAGAGCTGTCTTGAAGAAAATTTTCCTGGCAATTGTTGGTGTAATTTTCATATTTATTGCTATTACACTCACGTCATCCCTTTGCATCTTTCCTAGGTGCTGCTTTGTTGCTTCAACCATTCTGTTCTGTTTCGGGCTTCTGCAGGTGGCACTGAACTCACTGAACATCCCTTGCTTGATGTCCTGGCGTTGAAAACTCCTGCAGCTGGCAAGGTTAATGCAGAATTAAAGAGGAGATGATACGGAGGATTAAGGATCTAGTGGCTGATTTGAATGAATTTGGACTTTAGCTCTGTAAGGTGGTGGTGCTTCATTGCAGCTTGTTCTGTCTGCTTGTAGCGATGATGACTGTAAATTGCTGGGGTGGAACTTCTTCAGCTTGGTGCTCTGAAGTTGCAGGACAGTTTAGGTTTTTGTTTGACATTTACAATTTTTTTAGTGTCAAGGAAGATTGTGTCTTGGTAGTTTAAGACCCTTCCCAGGAGTTTTCTAAACATTGAAAAATTTGAAGTACGAATTTAAAACCAGCTGCAGGACACTCAGACTGTTCAGAATGGTTTCATCAGCGTGTAACTTGGGAAATTACAGAAGGAGAAAGGATGCTAAATGAAACGGTTTTATGAAGTGATTTGTTATTTTGCAGCTATACTGTATCACAGTGTTTGGGTTGAACCTTTAAGCAGAGAGCTCGGGGTGGCTGGGTACGCGGTGCACACCGGGCGAGTGTTCTGAGGAGGGTCCATGCTGTTGGTGAACCTGCGGTGGGTGTGTGTCGCAGGCACGTGCTGTGGGCTTGTGCTCTGCAAGGTCACAGTGTCCCCGTCAAACAGAGCATCTCGGGGGTCACCGGGTGCTGTCCTGGAGCAGGCAGTAAACTGCTGGAATGGGTGGATGCGTTCTGCCTTACGGGGCTTGCAAAAGCCCAGCCATCTGGTAGGTGCAGCTCGTATTGCTGGGATGGGGACTGTCTTCTTACTGCAGTGAGACAGTGGAGCAGCTGCCCCTTTGTCAAGTGCTGGAAATCCCTCTGGAAGTGCTTTTGGGACACGTGCATGTCCCCATGCCCCCCAGGCGGCAGGGCTGTCCCGCTGTTCGGGGGGGAACCTATTTCTTTATTTCCTTACTTAAAGTATTAAATTATTATTGATGATTATGGTCAAGAAAGCAATTGTTCGTTTAGTTGGGTGCAATACATGGCGATGTTTGGGAGGTTAGTTTACGTGTTCGGGGATGGTGAAGTGTGTGGACTGAAGCTTATATCTCATTGCTTGGGTGAAAAGCCATGTTTGGATACTCATATGGTAAATATGTTTGAGGAGAGGGGTAAAAAACCCTTGTTTTCTCTGAGCTGGCATTACAAGCACGCCTGAACATTTGTGCCTTTGTGGTGGAATGGCTTCGTCCTGCTCAGGGTGAGGATGGATGCTGGAGCGGCTGAATTTTGTCCAGAAATGCAGCCTGCCGGCTTTGCTGTCAGTAGGAGCGTGTGGTGGAGAGGGCAGCAAAAAGACGGCTCTCCGAGAAGCATGGAGTGTGCATGGGGAACGCTAGGGCTGCTAAGGAAGCGTCCTCGCTGCTGAGGGTCAGCGCAGGCTTTGGGGGTGGGTGGGCTGTCGGTGCAGGACCCTGGCTGGGAGGGCTCCTGCTGGCTGCCCGTGCTGCTCCCTGCGCTTGGGACGTGCTCTCCCGTGGGAATTCAGGTCGTTCCTTGTTGTGACGGCCGTGCTGGTACCTTAACAAAGCCAAGCCCGTACAGAAGAGCGCGGGAAGACGAGGATCTTGTTGCAAAGCTCTCGCAGCTTTAATAGGTAAGAAATGAGGGTCTGGGAGAAGGGCACCTGTGTTACCTGTGTTGTAGGGATCAGGAGCTGAGCCGGTTGGAAGATAGCGATGTACCTTTGTTCGCATGAGGACATTTGTCAGGTGCTGGAGGTGAAGTTGGGTTTTCTGAGCTGCAGATAAGCAGCGGAGGCTCTAGACTGTCTCAGCTCCTGAGCAGACGTCGCTTGGAGCGTCTCTGGGCACAGGAAGGAGAGATGTGCCCTTCGCAGAGATGTTCCAATTAGTTCTCCCATGGGGATGCTGTAAGGCTGAAGCTTCTGTTTTGAAACATAGACCTTCCCTGGGGAGTCATTACCTTAATTAAGAAAAAAGGTAAAAGAGGGTGATCTGGGAAGAGATTGGCGTGCAGTCTGCTGTTACTGTGCTAAAAACAGAGGGGTGTTCCTGGGGATGGTTTTGGGGAAAGCTGTAGTGTGGTTGTTGTGCTGTAGGTGTAACGCATCCGGGTGATCCTGTGCGGAGCTGGGGACCGGTGCCTTGCGCGGCCAGGCTGTGGGTGCTGCTGGGATCTGCTGGGAGCTGTGGCCGGGGCTGGGGACATGGCTGGAGAGAGCTCAGCTGGCTGCAGCACAGCTTGGTGTTTGTGGTGGGAGACACGTACAGGCAGAGCTGTCTTTTCAGGAAAATTCATAAACTTTGTAGCTGTAGCTCCTTTCATTGGTGTGATGACTCTTCTGGACCTTCCCATGTGAAATATTTTCAGCAGAATGCTGGGGGTGTAACATCAGGAAATGAACGGATGCAGCTCTTGGTTTGTGTTCAGGTGAAGTCATGTGGAATGGCCTGGTTTAATCTTCTTATCAATAATAGCTTTTTGGGGTTTTTTTTGTAATTAATAAAATTAGAAAAAAGCCTATCAGGCGCCATCAGGTCCAGGTGCATAAACCTAATAACATAATTTAATTGAACTAAATTGACATAAAAGCAGCAGTTTTTAGCTTTAGAAAATACAGCTGTTGCCCGCAGAAAGGGCTTCACCCCATGCTTACTGGTTTCTCCAAGAAAATAATTCCGATACTGAATAAACACCCATATAAATACGCCCTGCATAAATAAATAAAAATTTCTGAGAGTGTTAGGAGAAGCTGTATCCATATAGAAACCCCCAGGTCCCCTTCCAGTGTGGCAGGAATTTGTCCTGTCAGCATGTGTCAGGTCCTATTGAGAAAGGGGCTGGAGGAAAAGGCAGATTTCTCGGGATCTGGTAGAGCTGTGCAAATCAAAGCCTTCACAAAGTGCCAACAGAAATTCAGTCCCGCTGGTGCAGCGCGTTTGTGATACACGGCTCCAGACATGCACCAGCTGCACGCCGACCTCCCCGCGCCTCGCTGCAGCCCTGGGGGACCCTGCAGGGATGCTCGATGCAGGAGCTCTGTACGGAGCTGGGGATGGATGGATGCTCATCCCGGAGCATGTTGCAGGAGCTCTGTACGGAGCTGGGGATGGATGGATGCTCATCCCGGAGCACGATGCAGGAGCTCTGTACGGAGCTGGGGATGGATGGATGCTCATCCCGGAGCACGATGCAGGAACTCTGTACGGAGCTGGGGATGGATGGATGCTCATCCTGGAGCACGATGCAGGAGCTCTGTACGGGGATGGATGGATGGATGCTTGTCCCGGAGCACCCATCACAACCAAGGGGTTGCTACCTCTGCTTAAGGTGCAGATGGGAAGAGCTCCCAGTAGTTTCCTCATCCTCCCAGAAAATTAAAAAGCACTGGGGAAACCAGTAAAATACTCAATAATTCAAACCTTCGAGGAAGACGCCCTGTCCCAGGGGGCTGAGCGCAGGATGCAGCCTCCAGGTGACAGCTCTCTGGATACTGCTTGGGTGCCATTCCATTTATTGTGTTCCTGCCTTAATTTCAGAAGGGAAATTTGCTGTTTTTCTGGAATTCCCAGCCTGGCTTCCCCATGTCTTCCCCATCACATTCTGTTCACTTTCACATTTAAGCCATTCTGTGTCTCTGTGCATCAGTTCTCTGATTTTACATTTTAATTTTTATTTTTTTTACCCCAGATTTTCCCAGTCTTCTTTCCAAATTGTTCTAATGATTACTTTGTTCACATCTTCCTTACTTCTGGGACCTTAAAATAACTGCCAGGTTAAAACACACATCGAGGAGCAAAAAATCAATAAAGACAATTTTACACTTTTTTTTTTTTTTTTTTGTTCTGCTTTAGGAGGGTCGCTGCTGCGGTGGTTGGGATGCAGGGCTCTGGAGGGACGTGTGCTTGTTCAAAGGGGATTGTTTGGGGGAAAAAAAACCACTTCTGTTAGCTTTAACTTGTTGTTTTTGAAAGAGTTTTGAGAAGATCTGATTCTTAGGCCAAATATTTCATAACAGTTTTCACTTTTAATTAATCTTGCGTTGCTAAACCTTTTAAATGCACTTTTCCAAAGGAGAAAAGCAGTGGTTTTGGCTGCGGTGGGAGCGTGCCGTGCTGCTGTGCTTTGAATCGTGCTTGTTGACCCTGTCATGGTTCCAGTTCAAAGGCCTCTGGGGCAGGATCTTTGGGCCAATTTTAGCAACTTTATGATGGATTTGGATAGTGCAAATAAACATTTAAGGCTCTGTAAAATTGTATCCTGAGACTATAAATGAATAAATAAATCGCAGGCGAACATGCCCTGTTTCAGGCAGCGTTGGCCCTGGTTCTTGGTAGCTCGGTTAGTGGTTATACTTGCACGCTACTTTTTAAAAAAGTTCTAAATATTTTATGGATATAGAAAGATTAAAAAAAATGGCATGTCTCTAGTAATTTTGTTTTTGTTCAAAAAAAAAGGCGCTATGATTGACAAATGATGTAATTGCAGGAGGAGCGAGGAGATGGGATTTTGCTCCGGTTTCTCTCGTAATTTCTCAGCAGCAGCGTTCTGGTGGAGGGGCAAGTCCTTGACATCACTGTTCAGAGTAATTATTCCTGGAAAATTCATGTACTTAGAAGCTTTTATATGAGTTTCAGGTTTCAGCAACGATAATGCAGATGATCCTCGAGGAACGTGAGGACAGTGTGTAGTTTGAAGTCGTAGCTGCTCGCTGTTGCTTTTGGCTCCCTCCTTGTGAACTTTCTCCATCGGTGTGATTTGCATAAGTGAAGCTGCTGGATGAGCTGTGGGAAAGGGGGGCTGTGGGAAAGCATCGCTGAGCTTTAATCCCTTCCATGCGAGCAGGGTTCAGGGGTGGAACATGCTGTTAATCACCCGTGACAGGTATCGGAGCATCAGCTGCCTGGGATGGCTTGGCGGTGGGCTCGGCATGAGGTTCAGAGGGTGTGCAAACGCCAAAAGTGGGCAGAAATGGGTGAGCTTGGGACAGAAGATGCCAGAGCCCTGCTGGTGTCCCGTCCAGTGCAGGAACAGCCGGGGTCCCGTGGGTGCTGTCCCTTTGTGCTGGTGTGTGCCCATGCACGGGGGTGGGCCGTGCTTGCGGAGAGAAGTGGAACCGTTGGGTTTCCCTTGTCCCTTCTCGGCTTGTCGGCTGAGACTGAGAGCAGAACGAGCATGTGCGCTAATTAGTGTCACAGCAACGAGCGCCTGGATTTCTCCAATAAATAATGAAGTCAGTTGGATGTTGCGTTGCTGTCAGGGATATTCTAGTCATGTCGCAGGATGCTCAGAAGTTAAAAGAGTGGAACATTTTTTCCCCGTGTTATTTTATTGTGGTCCAAAAATGTTTTTTCACAGTCTTCTAATGACTTGTTTTCTCCTCAAATACGGGATTTTACAAGTAGTAGAGAAATAAATCAGATTCGATGGTCTCACGGTCCTGTCTGGCTTTATATGCTGGGAATTTGCCCCATTAATGGCTGGAAGGAAGGGTGCAGCGTGTAAAATACCTGTTGCAGCACCTGAGAAGAGCGGTTTGGAGAAGTTGCTGAACTCTGAGCTGGGTACCAGTCTGAGGGGAAGCAAACTGAAATGGATTGAACGGTTTGTGATGCGTTTGCTGTTTTTTACCTCTTACACAGGAGGGAAGCGAATTCTTTGCTCCCGGTTGCATCCAGTGCCTGCCCTTGGCGCTCACCCGGAGCAGAGTTCTGCTGACCCACCGTGGTGTCCAGCCTCCTTCCAGGGGAGTTTTCTGTTGGGCTGGAGAGGTGCTTCATGCCAGGGGTGAACATACTGCAAGAAAATAATCGCATTGTTAGCAGTCAGTCACAGAGATTTGCCCTTTATGTTGAGATGCTCCTTTCCTTCTCCCCGCCGTCTGCTGTTACCTGACTTTCCTGCTCTGCAAAACCTCGGTGAAAACACTTTTATGGAGAAGCTGCATTGCTAATGACGCAGGGGTGGTATTATCCTTCAGACTTTCAGGTTTTCTTCTCTTTTGAAATTGGGTCTAAGCGAGCTTAGTTATTTTCTGGCTGCGGCAAGCTGAGGTCTTTGTTGGCTTTGTGAGACCCGCCTGCGGGGAAGCGGAGATGAGAGCGGGACGGGCTGGGGGATGTGATGAACACGGTGCGGAAAGCCAGGTGGGAGCAGGTGGGAGAGAGGTTTGGAAAGGGAAACAGGGAGTGATAACAAGGCAAAATGGATGGAAGGTGGTTGTCTGGCGTGGAAACGGGACGCTGGAAGTGCAGAGAGCAGGAGGGCGATGAGGGGCAGTGCAAGAGGCAGATGAAGGCAGCGGTAATTCAGTTGTTATCTAGCGGTTTCCTGAAATAATTCCCAGCATTTGAGCAGTTTGTGGATGTGCCGGGAGCCATCAGGAGCTCAGTGTGCTGGGTACACATGTGGCAGAAGGATGAAAGAGGAGGACGAAGGGAAATCCAGCTTTATTCTACAGGCTGGGGATCTGGGGCAGGTGATGTTGGTGACTTGCCCCAGGTGATGTTGGTAGAATTAAACATTGAGCTCTGCTCTCCTCAGGCCAGCCTCTGTAAAGCTGCTGTTTCATTCTTTCTTTGCTTTTCTGTTCTCCTTTCTCTGTTTCAGCTTTTAGGTGAATGTATGAGTGAGTGTAGCTGCACATCCTTGCTATGGGTCTGGTTCTTTAACGCTTGCACTAAGGCCAAACTTTTTTTTTTTCAAGCTGTGGTGTGCACGCGTGCATCTGTACAATAGATAACATCCCACAAATCTGAACTCTTATTGATTTATAAGAAAAAAAATGTGCTGTAATGATAAATAATTAAAAGCTTCTTTACGATACAGCAGTAAGAAGGCCAGTAGTAAGTAGCTTCTTGATCCCGTTCCAGTAGTACGAGTATGTATACATACACATCCCATCGCATCCTCCTTTACCCTTTCCAGTTCCTAGATGCGACACGTTTTCAGAAGAACTCCTGCATAATGCAGTGTAATGAACCTGCGGGGACAAAATCTGTGCATCTTGGAAATTAATAGCAGAACTTTTAGGAAATGTCAAAATGAACGCTGTTTATTTTACTCTCCTCTGTAACGTCTGGTTTCTGCGGTCGTGCTCCCAGCACCTGTCCTGCCTCGGGCTGCTCCCCGGCTCCGGTGGCCGTCCCACGGGCTGTGCGGATGCAGCTACAGTCACACATCCAGTGGAAGTTTAATTTCTTTTGACAGGTAGGCTTATCGCTGGAGTTGGAGAATATTCCTGGTCTGTTACATGATGGGGAACAGCAGGAGTAACTGCCATCGGCACGGGCGCGTGGCTGCAGCCGAGGACGGTCCTGGCTCTGGGCTCAGCCCCCTCCCCAGGGCACCTCCTGGTTCCCTGCTGCTGGTGTCACTTGCCCGAGAGGGAGGGCTGTGGGTGAGCGGTGCTCTCGCTGTACACGTGCCCTTTTCTGCGTTAAAAAGAACATAATGTATTTCCTTAGTTTTTCAGACGATGTGTTTCCAAGTCGGCATTTTCCGCCCGTACCGACCTTGGCAGCGCGGCCGTTGCCTGTGTCCCGTGTACCGCCGCGCGTGCTTGTAGGCAGCGAGAGCTTTTTAATTACAGAATGGATTTCAGCCTTGAAGGCTGCTTTTCTGTGGATGTCTTTGATCAAGCCTGAAAGACCAGGATGCTGGCTCTAGTCACGAAAGCTTCAAGATGCGGCTCGAAGCTCCTTTTCACAGATTGTTCAGCTCACACTTTGTAATAAACCCTTTCCAGGGGAGGTGGAGGAGCTGCCCAGGTTGGAGTGACCTGTGCTGTTCGCAGAGTCTGTAGCTTGATGACGATGCAGACGGTCACCTTCCCGCCTGCTTTGGGGCAGGCAGTGCCCTGAGCCGCTTCCCGAGCCCGGTGGTTTTGTTCAGCTCTTTAAGGGCAGCATCTCCCGTGGGGCTGCCGGGGATGAGCCCGGGGCCGTGCTGCTGCCCGCACCCCTCCGTGTGAGCTGCTACCTGGGTGCCGTTTGCATTGCCAGGGACTGGGGTGCTCCTTGTGTTTGCAATAAAAAACTCTTCCAAACTTCTTTGCTGTCTCACCACTGTTAGTTCTCTCCGGCTGACCTTGGCGTGGGTGCAGCTCCCCTGGTGCCTGGCCAAGGGCTGCACCGTGCTCCCAGCTGCTCCCTTAAATTTGGTCCCAGTTAAACCAGCAAAGAGGGATCCAGGGTCCAGGTTCTCACAACATTTTAAGCCTGACTTTTGGTTTCCCCTAAATACGTGTGTCCTGTTATTTCAGTTGATTTGTGGCATGTGGACAGCAAGCGGAACCTTTCTGAAATTTTTGTTGTTTGCTGTTTTCTTAAATAAAAAATATGTGGGCAGAAGGTCTTGGTGCAGTGCAGAAGGATATGCTTTTGTTTCTGAAGTCTCCCTGAATTTCATTTTTAGCCAGGTTTTGTTTCTGCTTTTCTTTTGAGCGTTGCTGTTAAGGTAGGTCATGCTGTGAACTGAGATGAACTTATGCAAAAAGTCACTTCTCGCATGAGCACGTTGCGCTGAAAGCACATCGGGATATGGAAAGCTTTCAGCTGGGGTGCTTTTCTGTGAAATGCAGCTTTTAATCCCCGGTCCTTTACGTGTGGGGCAGCTAATGGTTCAATATCCAGAAGCCGAGAGGGAACCTTCCTTCCTGGTTGTGGAACGTGTTGGGCTCCATTGGAACATTTTCCATCCTTCTGAAGGATGTGCTGGACTCGGTGGCGTTTCGTTTTAACCCGGCAGGATTCCTGCCTTTAGCTTCCGTGTGAGAATCCGACGGTCGTTGTTCTGGGCACTCATAACCCACTCCGGGTGATTTGTTCCTATCTATTCGTGTGGGTGAGGAGGAATGATTTGGAGGGTGTGAAAGTCTTGTTTAGAAGCTGGAATGCAGTGTGGACCCTCACCGCCTGTGATCATTTCACAGATTTGTTCTGATTCTGTGGCTGCAAAAGCGTTTTGTTCCTTTGACATCCATCAGACCAGAAGTGCTGGACGTCGAGGGGGAGGAGGAGAAGCGCTGGAGAGATTGGTCATTACACAACCAGAGTGTTTTCCTGGACACTCCAGTCGTACATTCCATTTCTCATTATCTGCTCCCGTTGTCTAGACGAAGATCTGTTGGTGCAATTCCTCGCAGGGCACTTGTTGGAGCAGAGGAAAGCTTTGGTGATGCAGTTGTTATGAGAAAGGCTTATTGTGTTACTGCTGGTCTGGCGGGCAGTGGGAACGGGGCGCTGCCGCCGGTCGGGTCAGGCAGACCGGGGAGGGGGAGGCTGGTGGTCTCTGCTGGGGCTCACTGTGTCCCTTTGTGGGTCCTCCCGCGGGCACGGCGGGACAGGGCTCCACGGCCGAGGGCTGCCAGGGGACGCTGGTGGCTTTTGCTGCCCGTGCTCACCAGTATGTGATGGTGTCGGTATTTTGCCACCACCGTGCTAACGTTTTATGGATTTAAGAGAACAGTTCGGTTTTACAGTCACCATTTGAAACACGTGAAGCTCTGATGTATGTATTTTTTTAATCTATGCATAGAGCAGGTGGACAAAATTTGCAATTTTGTCAATTATCTTATTTTTATGCCTTGCTTTTCCCACGTACGGAACATGATCTCTGTTTACTGCTTCCTTTCCGTTTGAAATCAGTATTCATTTGGATTGTTAAAATACACAGAAAGTAGAGCTAGTTTTTAATGAACAAATAAAGAGACGAGCAAGTTCATCACTGAATAATTTATAGTCTGCAATCCGATGAACAGCATTTAGCCCTCCTGATCCTTGTCTGACTTGATGTGGGGGTTAGCCCCCGGAGTTCTCGCGTTGGATCGCAGTGTTCGTAGCTCTGTGCTCCGAGCGGGGCTTTGAGATGTGCATGGAAACTATTAATGGAATAATTTCCTAGATTGGGATTTGGGGCCTTTGAGTTAATTTCTTGGCTTTTTTTTGTTTTTTTCCTGTTTTTTTTTTTTTTTTTTTCTGGTCAAGTCATTTAGACTTCATGCCTCAGGTCCTCATTTGAGGAGGAGTGCAAGTGCTTTCCTCTCTCAGAGATGATGGAAGAGATGTTTGTTCATGTTTGTGAGGTTTTCCGGTGATGGGGGTGGTGGGAAGCAGGCGCGAGGGACGGGCTCAGCCCTTCGCGGGGCTGTCTGGGAGCTCTGCAGCTTTGGGGCAGCGCTCTGCTGCTCACCGTGACCCACAGCTGCAAAAGGGTGTGTTAATGAAGAGGCTTTAGAGAAAAAATGCATGAGAAATAACCACCAAAATCTAGTTTTTCTGCTCCAGAAATTGTTAAAATTTGTCCATGAGAACTGACCTGCTCATTTTTTTTCTGGCCATGAAGCAAAATCCACGTTTTGCAAGGGTTGGGTGCTGAGTCTCCTGCAGAAAGGTGACATTTGACAGTCTTGTTTAGGGCGTGAGTGCTTTGTGCAGGGTATTTGTGGTTATTTCTATAAAAATAAGGAATATGTATGAAAATATCAATTTTAAAATTGGAAACAGAAAAAGTCAAGGGGAATTTTGACTTAATACTCTGAGAGCGTGGTTGTGTTCCCGAGGCGCAGCACTGCTGGGCTACATTGATTTTAAAATGTATGTACTTGTGTTGTTGCCCGTATGAAATTTTTATAGGCATTATATTAAAATGAATATTGAGGTTACTCGACAAATAAAGGAAATCTTTGTTAATGTGGTTTGAATGAGTGATTGTGACATTATAAATTAGGCAAAGGAGATGTTAAGTGCGTTGCAGCCAAGCCGGGTCCCTAATGGAGCTGAAGTTGGCTGGTTGTCTGGATGATGTGTGAACAGCCTGGTGGAGCTTTGGCTGGTACGTTGATGTTACGTGGTGCGATCTCAAACCTGATGTGAGAATAAAGAGGTGAAGCGATGCCCGGCTCATCCCCTGGGGCTCCGCTCGCCCGAGACGAGGCCAGTCCAGGGCTCTGCCTGCATGCTGCTGCCTGCGGGCTCGTTTCTCGGGTTTTGAGGAAGGACACCCGGCGTTTGATGCTCCAGTGCCTGGTGCAAGCCCTGTCCTGCCCTTCTTTCAACCTGCAAACGTCCAGCTGGGATAAAAACCCGCTGGGCAATCCCAGGGAGAGCCTGGGGGCTCTGCTTGGAGCTGTTGTGCTCCTGCTTCTGGAGCGGCGTGCACAGAAGGGGAACTGTGTGCTGTCACTGGGGGCTTTTTTTTTTTTATTTCCAGTTAATGCTCGGTTGCGGCGTTTTCAAACCAGATAAGCGTGGGTTCTTGAGGGGGAATTCTAGCAACATGGTGCTGTGTGGTGGAGGTTGCTATCATAGAGCCGTAGAATTGTTTAGGTTGGAAAAGACCTTTAAGATCATCGAGTCCAACCATTAACCCATCACTGCCGAGCCCACCACTCAACCCTGTCCCCAACACGTGTTCTAGGTACCCCCAGGGACGGTGACCCCACTGCTGCCCCGGGCAGCCCGTGCTGGAGCCTGGCAGCCCTTTCGGTGAAGACATTTTTCCTTGTATCCCACCTAAACCTCCCCTGGCACAACTTGGGGCCATTTCCTCTTGTCCCATCGCTTGTTACCTGGGAGAAGAGCCGGACCCCCCCTCGCTGCACCCTCCTGGCAGGCAGCGAACAGAGCGATGGGGTCTCCTCTTCCCCAGGCTGAACACCCCCATTTCCCACAGGCTCTCCTGTTCTCCAGACCCTTCCCCAGCTCCGTTGCTCTTCTCCGGACACGTTCCAGCACCTCGGTGTCTGTCCTGTAGTGGGGGACCCAAAACTGACCCCAGGATCCGAGGTGCAGTCCCACCAGTGCGGAGCAGCGGCTGCCGGGCGATGCAGCGGATGGGCAGTGCTTCCCCACTGTGCATCAGTCTTTTATATTCATTTTAGTGATCCTTCTCTCCAAACTGTGCTAAAGGTCGGGTTTAAAATAAGTGTTTTCAAGTAACTCTTCTCTTTTTTCTTTTTTTTCCTTCTTCTTTCAGTATCCGCAGTGTTATGCAGAAATACCTGGAGGAAAGGGGTGAATTGACCTTCGACAAGATCTTTCATCAGAAAATAGGTAAGTCGTACTTCAATAAAATGTTTCCCATGCAAATATTTATAGGATTGGCTTGTCTGCCACTTCTCTGTAATGACTGCTGGAAAATCAGTGTTGGAGATGGTCTGAAGAACAGTGGGATGTGGACAGGAGCTGGTCAAACAGGTCTTGAACAGAATAAAATGTTGTGAGAGGGAAGAAGACGAAGCAAGGCAATCGGTCAGCTTAACTTCATATCCTGGAGAACTACTGGGGAAATAATTAAATTATTTGAAAACATCGAGGAGAAAATGATATTACTTGGTATGGGCTTGTCAACAAGAAGATGTGTCACATCAGTTAAACTTTTTTATTTTTTGTTATCTGCAGAGGTAATAAGCCTTGTTGATAAGTTCGCGGGAGTAGGAGAGGTGCCACACGTGTTGTCTTGGCTGCCTGACGCCGTGTTCTCGCCAGGAACACGGGGAGATGTGGCCTGGGTGAAGCTGCTGGGGGCAGGGGTAAATGGGCTGGAGGAGAGGTTAATCGGTGCGAGCGTGGAAGGATGCACCCGGGGAGCTGGCGGAGGAGCGTCAGGGATCGGTTCCTACGCAGCAGCTTGGTTGCCGGCGTGGATGCTGGGGTGAAGCAGCTCTGAGTGCTGCACGTGTGCTGGGAGGGACTGTAACCACACCGAGGACAAGGACAGGACTACAAGGGACATTCCTAAACTAGAGGGGGGCAGAAATGCAGGGCTGCAAGCCGTGTCCTCTACACCTGAGCGAGTCACGGCACAGATGCCGGGTGGAGAGCCGCTGGGCAGGTAGAGGTTTTCATTGTCCTGGCTGTTACCATGAGCCGGAGGTTGTGTTATCTTGGCCAGATCACACGATTAAATATAAAATCAGGACTGTAGCCAGTGAGGCATGGGAATTAATCCTCTTTTGGCAGAATATTATGTCCAGCCTGGCACTGGGCTACAAAATATACATGGATCCGCTGGAAGGAGTCCAGGAAAGAGCCGAGGGAAGGAGCAGAGCTCGCTTGGCACTCTGCTGGGTACGACCTCGAAGGAAGTGCTGGAGTGGGGTGTTATGTAGGCTGTGAAAGAGAGAAATTAGGTTGAACAGTCTTCAAAACCAGGAAAGTTCTTGCAGAAATGATGAGGTTAGTCAACTTTGCAAAGGCTTAACATGTGAATTAAAAATAAAAAAAATCTGGATATGAATAAACCATTTGAGTAGCAGGATGGGGACTAAAGCAGGGGAGTGGGTTTCGTGGGGGGTTTGTGGAGTCTTTGTCCAGTGGATTTGAGGGGTGGGCTGACAGCACAGCTGCTCTTGTCTTGGAAAATGGGACAAAGCTGTAAAACGGGCTGGGAAGGCTGGAGGAGACCAATGGACCCATGAGCAGGAGAATGTTCTGGAGTGAGAGTTTTAAGTATTGCCAGATTAAAATAAATAGTATTCTTGTGCAGTATCAGATGGTCACTAATGGGTTTCAGAGCTTTTTACAGAAGGTTATGGGAACGCTGGTCTGAAGCGTGTGTTCACAGAAGTCTTGTGGAGCTTTCTGTTGGGTTACAGTAATTGAAGTGGGGTCTGTATCTTAGTGCATAGAACCTGGGACTTTTTATTCTGGCCAGAAATTTTGCATTGTAAATGCAGAGATACCTCCTCTGCGTGTGCTGTCATCTCTGTGTGTGCTTCATTTTAGATGTCTGTGCTGAGTCATTAATATTTTGCTATAGCACAGCAGCTGCAAAACAAGTGGAATTTTAAGCAGCCAAACACCGGCTGACTTTAACTTTGATTCTGTTTGGTGGCAATGAAATGAAGAAGTCTTTTTTTTAAAAAAAAAAATGAAGTAGAACAGAACAGCTTAAATGTAATGGATATTTCTGTTTATGTAATTGAACACTTTTCCCTAGTAGTTGGCTCCAAAGACCAGTGAAGGATATTTGGGTAAATTATAGCAATGATAGCGGGGTTAATGTAACCTTGGAAGGATTTTATCTTTTTTTTTTCCCCCCATGTTGGTAGCCATTGAGCCTGGAACTTCAGAGCCCAGATTTTCATGAAGGTTTCTGCCCCAGATCTTGAGATGCGTAGTTCGCAGATGTGCAGAGAGGTTTTTTCCTCCTCGCCCCTTGGTACAGTCATAGCCGTCCTTGCCCTCTGTTACCTGGAAATGAGGAGGGCTTCTGGCCACCTTCCTGCAGTTTCGGTTACTTCTCAACCAGGTTTCTTCTGAAGAAGGATTTAGAATGGAAAAAAAAAAAAAAAAAAAGATCAAAGATAAACATGACTGTTTTTCACAGAAGACTTTGCATTGCGCTGGAAAATATTGTATTTCCTTTCTGGGGTTGTTCATTTAAATTTTATTGCGTTTTCTAGCTGCTTCTTTGCTATGAAATTAGTTCTGTTTCCAGACATTAGCATAATTGCTTGTGGTAAAGTGCCTTTGGTTTTAGGCAAGCATTATGCAAAAGGCTGTGAAAATAAGTCTGGTGAGTTAATTAAAAGTCTAATCACCCTCTTACTCTTGTTGCTGTCTGTGTGCACGGTGGGGACGCCGAGAGGCAACGGCTGGGGCTGGACCTGCGGGTGCAGGGCTGGGGCGGACGGGCTCCTGCCTGGGGGATTCCCACCCACCGGAGCCCAGTGGGTGTCTGGCTGGGAGCTGTAATTCTGCTGGGTTGTCCCCTCTCTGGTGGCTCTCCCCATGCCTTTATTTTCTCTGTTAAAGCCTCGTCTAGAATACAATGCCTTCTCCTGATACACTAATTATAAAACTTCATCAAGCTACCTATTTTTGCCTTTGGCAGGTGATGCAGATGAGGACTGTGAAGCTGTTTTTTTTTTTTTTTTTTTTTTTCTAGACCATAATTCCTTCTCACAGCTCCAGGTCATGGTTATTTTTCTGTTTTTCAGTGTCCTCCTTTCACATCTAGAAAGCAGGGCTCTGGCTGTCGGATAGAAGGTTTCTGATGTGGGAGATGGAGTCCTTCCTGCTGCCTGAGTGTGTCTGATGGACGTGTGGGTCTTATCGCTGCAAATGTTTGTCCTTAACGAGCCCTTAAATCCTTTTAGGGTCAGTGCTTCCAGGTCCCACTGAAAGATTGGCCCAAATTCCCTCCTCCCACCTCTCCCAGGTGTGCAGCTGCAGGGAATCGCAGGGGCAGCTTGGGCTTGGAAGCCACAAGCTTTGCTCTGCCCTTTGGGATCAAAATAAGAGCAGGAAACGAGTGGCAGCAGCCCTTGTGGGGATGAAAATGGAAATGGCCCGGAGGCTTCCGACGGTTTGCATCAACAAGCATCTGTCCTCTGTTTACATCTTTTCTTCGTGAAGGCAAATAGGTGGCTCTCATCGCTTGAAGCTGGCAGGAGCGATGCTCCAGAATGATCTTGAACTCTCTAAGAATCGCCTAATGACTCAGAGGACATGGAGATAACAGAGCCACCCAGAGAAACGCTCTGGCAGCGCTTCGTAGCCCGGCAGCCGGCTGTTCCTGCAGAAGCTGCTTCCTCCCCAGCAGAAGCTTCATGGGGAAGTACAGCATGTCTCGGAGCGAAGTGCGTAACCACCTTGAGCCAGTTTTCGTTTCACCACATCCTGTTTGCTACAGCACCAGATCAAGTGCTTGCTGTAGAAAAAGGGACGTTTTCTGGTGTCCCGATATCTGTAATTTGCACGTGCCTCGCGGCTGTGTTAGGATTGCTGGTGGGGTTGCTCTGGGGGTCCCTCAGCGGGCGGGGGCACGTGTGTGCCGTTGTGCAGCGGGCTGCAGCGTGCCTGGGTGCTGGGCGGGCTGGGGTCTGCAGCGAGGGTCCCCGCCGGGTGCAGCAGGGAGGGAACTCGGTCCTAACGTCGCTGTAGAACAGGGTTCTCGGGGCTGTGAAACGCTTTGGAACAAACTTGTTGGCAGCTGTAGTTCAGTGACTCTTAGGTCTGACTCAGGACTTTCTGGTGAGTCCCATCTACCTGGTGGGCTGAGAAATTCTGGAATGTGATGGTGAAGCATCCAGCAGCTTCACGTCCTGGCGTAGGTCTGGCCCTGGGTTCTCTGGTGTCTGCTGGGACACAGCGGTTTGGCTGCACCCTTCTGTTTCTCCTCTGTCACACAGAGCCGTGGGGTTTGGGTCTTTGGGGGAGCTGAAAACAGACCGTATCAGAGCTGGTCCAGCAGCTGGGCGTGCTGCGGTACAAGCTCTTCACCTTGCTTCCTAAGTCACTTGCATTTTCCCCCCTGAAGCTGGATCTATGTCTGTTTTATTTTCTAGAAATATAACACTTGTAAAAAGAATTAAATTAAAAAAAACTTGTAGTTGACGTAACAAGTTACAAAGGTGTTGTTTTTCCTATTTACCACCCATTTTTGTATCGTGAGGGATGATCTTTCTTGGGTGATTCATCTCGGTGTCTTTTCTCTCCTCTGAAATCAGCAGGCTCCGAGCTGGAGGTCTTCCCAGCCCGGGGTGAGCATTTTGCCATCTGCATCGGCGCTTCTTCCCACGCACGCATGTCTTGTGAGGGGCTCTCGCATCTTCTCTGCTCCCTTTGTGCTGCCGCAGCTAAGTATAGCTCCTGTGTGTGCTGGTGGCTTTCTCGCTGAGTTTCCAGAGCAGATGAGGCTTCGGTCTGGTTTGTAGTTCCTTCTGCACGGGCACAGACAGCTGTGGGGAGGGACTTTTCTGCCTGCCCTCTGCAGTTAGAGGGAAACGTGCTGCTGACCGTTCTGGCTGCTGTTTCCTCCTGCTTTGTCACCGACAACTTTCTGTTGGGGAAAAAAAACAAAAAAAAAAATCCAACCCCAACCCAACAAACTAGGGTGAGAACAGCTAAAGAGTTTTTTTAGGGCGATGAATCATGCGTTGAGTTGCTTGTTTCTCTAGTTATGGACTCATCATGTTTCATTATTTCTGAATTTTGGTGCTAATCATTAGATGGATCTTGAGTTGAAATCTGTTGAGAAAAACATTCTTGCTCTTCCTCTTTCTGTTGGCAGCATGGTAGCAGAGCGCACTGCGCTCCCCGAGATACCTAAAAATAACAGGCTGGGAAAAGCACCTCCCTAGAGCGTTATTAAAGCTATTGTTTAATTTAAGCATAAGATCTGTGTGCTGCTGGCATTCTGAACTAATTAAATAGTCCTCTGAGGAAATAACAGTGAAAGCAATAAAACTTGGTTGGGAGTAGAGAAAAGCACCTGAGTTTTTGATTATTAAATGAGCAGGGGATTGCAAAATTATTAACAGGTCTCGCTTCTAGTCACTTCCAGACGCTCGTCCGGAGTCTGAAGCTGCAGAGTTGCTGCACCGGCGGGGAAGGAGGTGGGAGCAGAGGGGGGGTCGTGCGAGCGGCATCTCCAGTGCCCGCGGTCCAGAGCAGCCGGCGTGCTGGAAGCCGATGGATCGAGGTCCTCCATCCAGGCTGCACGCAAACCTGTGCTAGAAACGGGAGTATTTTTAGAGCCCGAGTCACCCGGGGGCACAGATTAGCTTCTGAGCTGAGACTGGAATGATTGAAAGTGTCGCAGCCTTGGACTTCTTTCTTAACCTTGTTCATGAGATTTGTAGCGCTGCGGTAATTTTGCTCGGTTCTGGTATATTGGTGTTAATGTGCAGCAGTATGGTAGGGGAAAAGAGCTGCTTGCTTGGGTTTTCTGTAGGAGGGAGAAGGCAGGTTGGTGTTCAGAGTGGTTTTATTCTGGGGTTCCGCTTCTGACCTGGGGAAGACAGTCGCCATGCAGAAGTAGACACCATTAAAATTGGGAAGTAACTGTATGAACAACAAATTATGATTAAAATACTGTTTGAAGATGGATCTGCTTCTTTCTCCCATTACTTCTGATTTTCAAATGAAGTTTGGACTGGAGCCGGGGTCGCGGGTGGTCTGCAGGAGGGCTGTGGGACTGCTGAACCCCTGCCCTCCTTTGCACGGTTCGTATCATCGGTTACAAACAACACAACAGCCAAACCACAGGAGATATCGGAAACCGAGTGTAAACCGAAACAGAAACTGTCCGTGCAAGGCGCTTCACAGCGGAGCTGTTCCTGTGCAGCGGTTCTCCACTCGTGTCAGGATGGGGTGTGGACACAGGACGAGGGGAGAGACGCACTCGGAGCCGCCTTAGGAAGCTCCCTCTGGCTTCTGTGTGCGGGCTTTTCCCACGGAATCACTGTTGGGTTTAAGATGTAGTTTTTATGTCATCATTTAAACGTTACCAGAAGCTACATTTCTTTCAACATACTTTTATTTTGCAGTAAAATGAGTGTGATACTGGTGTGAATTACACTGGAGATCATTTGGAGGGATGCTGATGGAGTTCCCCGCTGTACGTGTGTTTTACCTGCAGGCTGGGTTAAGGAGGTGTCTGTCTCGTGTGCCAGGGACAAATGGCATCCAAAATCACTGTAAAAATGTATGTATTCATTTGGGTTTTTCTAATGACCGTAAATAATTGAGCATTTCTGTGCTGGGGTGCAGCCTGATCCACTCCTGTGACTTTCTTTGTGGGGTGGTTGAAGATACTCAGTTGTGTGATTTCCCAGCGGACTTGCAGATGAAGTCTGAGCTTTGAACTGGGAAAAATGTGTCTGATCGTCTGGAACTTCACATAATGGATGATGTACACGTGCTGGTAGATATTAGTGTTTATATACAGTGTAGTTCTTGGAAGGTTCAAGTCATGGGGAGGATAATCTTTATCTCAGCAAAGGAGTGTAATTACACAGCTTTTGGGTTAGATTATCAAGACTTCCAGGCAGACTGGAGATTTTGAAGTCCAGAAGTAGTATTGTAGGAAAGAAGATGAGCAAGATACATGAAGAAAATTACGTATGTAGAGATGACAAACGATAGGTACATCCTAGATAGAAACATCCAGATTTCACTTGCCTGTTCTCAGCAGACGTACGTACCAGGCAGAGAACCCCGCGCCGGTCGGACACCGCCTGCAGCGACTCTGTTCTGTGCATTTCATACGTTTGTTGGTTTCCCCAGGAAGCATGTGCGTAAACTCATTCCTCTCGGATTAGCAGGATGCTCAGTGATCTGTTCCATCGTCCTGCCGCTGCACACCTGAGGCTTTGGCAGCCATCTCCCGCAGCGGCAACTCTCCAGCCTTTCCTTCCAGCTCCGTTGGCAGCGGCTTTGCTGGGAGGGGGGGAGAGGGGACCGGCTGCGTGCCCTGCGGCCAGAGGAGCTGCCGGGCTGTTTGTCACACCTCTGGGGCTTGCCCTCTGCTGCCGGCTTGCCAGGAGGGGTTGCAAAGACCAGGTTGGAAAGCTTTGAGCTAAAACATGATAAACCCAAAGTGGCTTCCATAGCAGAGGTGGTGTTTTCTGTCTGCTTGTGCTCCCGTGAGCTGTCTCAGCCCATTTCTGATGGGATGTCCTCGCTGTCTGGGAACGGTGATGGTGTACGATCTTCGGTTCCCCATCCTCCCCCCAGCACTTTCTCTGTCAATCCAAAACAGTTGTGCTTCCGTGGAGTCTTTGTCAATGTGTCTTGAAACAATTCACAGACTAGTGAAGCCTCTGAGCACCGCTGTGAATAGGTAAATATTCGTTTTCCGTGTCTGTAACGTGGCACAATCACAGCTTTAATGAGATCTGCCTGCATAGCTCTGCACCGCTCATAAAGCAGATCCTCTGGTCCTGCCAGCGCTCCTCCTTCATCTCAGTGGGATAAGTCATCGGGAGCAGGAGAGAAGCTCAGAAACCAGAAGAGTCAATAGAATCTGAATTACTGAAGCTCTGAAGTCTCCTGACTTTCAGCAGAGCTTTCAGGAGATGGAGCAGTTAAAAGTCGCAGAGCAGAGGAGCTGGAGAGCTCCGGCGATCAATTATCTCACCAATTCGTTTGCAGAGCAGAGAGCAGACGGGTTTTTACTGTAAGCCTTTGAGATGCTGTTAGTGTTCTCTACCAGTGTCCATACGATCTGTTCCGATGCACAGTACAGCTTGCAGACCCATGGGGAGCTGGTCCAGATCTGAGAGGTTCTTGCTGCAGAACGTCGCTTGGTGCAGCGTTGGGAGGTGGGTGACGTACAACACGAGACCTCCGGATGCTCACACTCCGGAGGGGCACAGAGCAGGCACCTGGCAGGGTGGTTGCTTCTCTGTCCACGGACAGCGTTCTGTCCCCAGGGCCTCTGGAATATTCTGCTCTCGTGTCTGCGGTGGCTGGAGAGGTCGGTTCAGAGATATTCAAACCAGTGTCTTAATGTTTCTAGAGCCTTCTGTCAGGAATGTTTTGGGTTAGAAGGGGGACGTCCGAAGAGAAGCAGAGCCATCGGTTGAACCTCCAGCTCTCAGCAGCTTGCTTCTTAGAGTGCAGAGAGCGAGCAAGAGGAGGGAAGGCTTTGACATCCACGTTGGAGAATCATCTGTGCTCTGCCACTGTTGTTTTGGTGGCTTTGCTCCTCTTTCCCGAAGTGCTGTGTGTATTTACTGACTGGTTACCACTGGTTTTGTGTTTGGATTTTAACCAGGGTGCAACGGTCTCTCGGATGCTGTTGCAGAGCAGATTGATTTTTACATCTCGAGATGCTGAGCAGCACTGCCTGCGGTGCGTACGGGCTCCAGAGGCTGGAGAATCCCCTTCTGCTGGGAGATTTCTGTGGTTTCATCAAACGGTCCTATAAACGGACCCTCCCCTAGAAAACACCCACAGATCTGGGCCCTGAGGAGCAGAACTTCACCTCCCCATGTACTTTGTGTGTTAAATAATTCGTAATGGTGCCCGGGTCACAGCTCGGAGCACGTCGAAGGAACCAGTGTGCCTTCCCATCACAAAGGGGGGTGGGCTTGCACCATGGGAGTCATTGTAAAAAAGTTTATAGTCAAAAATACTGATCGAGAAAATAACAAGGGACATATCCTTCGCAGGGACTCAATATTCCTGTGGTGCAGGGCAAGAGCCCATACAACAAATAACAACCAACCATCATGATGTTTGTAAGCTGATGAGACGTTTCAGCTTCTTAATAGCTTGCTTGTGGCATCTAACACCACTTGCCAGAGTGGTGGGAGTTTATCGACAAGGGAAAAAAGAACCGAGCCTCAAGTGCTGTGTGTTTCTGGAAGGAGTGTGGTTGTGTTCAATTCCTGGTCGATTCCAGTGACGTCCTTCAGTTCTGGCTTTAGTTGTCCTTTTAAAAATTATTTGTATGGATCTTTGTTTAGTGATACTATTCCTCAGTCTTCCAGAGTTCCTTTTTCTGTGTACAGCCCTTTTTCTCATTCACCTTTGGTGTGCTGCGTGCCTTTGAGAATCCACTCTTGGTGTCCGTGCAGATCTCCTTTAGGCGGCTGGAATGCTGCGTGTTGAGACCAGAGCAGGAGAGAGCTGTGCTAAATGTGGTTCAGATGGATGCTTTCCCCATTCCTTCCTTTCCATGGCTTTAAAAAATGAGTTATTACGTGTTCAATATTCAGAGGTAGATGTCATGAAGGTCTTAAGATGATACATGGAGGGTTTATGGATTTTTTTTTTTGAGGCAGAGATCCAGAGGCAATTGCAGTGGGTGAAGCACAGACATCACTTTTTTTTTTTTAATGATTTACAGCTGCGTGTTAAAAATAGAGCACATTCTTCTTTTCCTTAGAAATCCTTTTATCACTCGGATTGGTGTGCCACCGCTTGACATCTTGACAGCTGCTGGTCCTGCCCTTGGAAGCGCTGAGCTCCCGGCTGCGTGGAGGAGGTGGAGGGTGTTCACCCTGCGCCGCGTCGCCTTTGAAATGCCGACTGTAATCCACCTCCAGCCTTGTGCTGCGGGCTGGCAGCG
>VZTO01006293.1:44005-101118 GCA_013400615.1 Syrrhaptes paradoxus | reverse complement strand
AGGCTGGGATGCCGTCACCTGGCTCGTTGCCAATGAGCTCTCCCATCAGGTCCTGCTGCGATTTATTTGTCCCTCCAGAGCCATGAGTAGTGTCCCCTGCCCCACGTCAGAGCACAGCGCTCGGGTCGGGGTGGCGAGGATGCGCCCATGCTCGTCCCCAGCTCTGCCTGGACGCACCAGGGAGCTCAGGGTGACGGGAAACCCTCCCGGGATGGTCCCGTCCCAGGGACTCACCGCAAGCCAGCCAGGAGCCTCCTCTCTTCTCCATTTAATTCTTGGGATTGATCTCCTCCCCCCGGCGCTGCAAAAGCCTTTTAGAGGCTCGGGTCAGGGTCAGAATTAAATCAGCAACCAAGCTGTTATCCCAGTGCCCCGCCAGGGATGGATGCGCGCTTCTGTTCCCGCATTTGTGTCTTTGCTCCAGGAATCACGCCGTAAACCTGGAGCGCAGTCAAGCCCACCCCTCCCCGCCGCTCAGCCCGGCTGGGCTCTGTGATTATCCCGCATCCCTGGCCCCCTAATTAGATGCTCAGGCTGTGATTGCCCCATTGTCCGCTGGATGGGTTTAATCATTCCTTTCTCCTACGGTGGCAATTTTGTTCCAATTAATTATTTCAGTTTGAACAGCAATAGCTGGTCGAGTTTAGAGAGAAATTAAAAGGGTAGAGAAGGATAATGAAGGGTGAGCTAACTGGGGAGCGGCTGCAAACAGGGCTGAGGGTGTCCCTGCGCCTCTTCCAGGCTCTCGCCCACTCCCCAGAGAGCTTTCCGGGGCTGGATCCCGCGTGCCGCAGGAGCGCTGCCCGGCCTCGTCCCTGACAGCGACTGGGTGTGATGGGAACCGCAGGGCAGCCCGGGGGGAAAGCGGGTCTCGTTCAGCCCTTGACCGATGTGTCTGGAGCCCTGGCACAGGCGGGGGGGTTGGGCTGGCTGTGCCTGGTGCTCTCCCATCCGGCGAGCACGTACCCAGCTCTGTCCCAGCTGGACGGGACCTGGGGCTGCATCCATGGGGCTCCCCGGGGAGCAGCTGTGCCCCAGGCGGGACCCGGGAAAGCCAACGAGGTGCAAGAGGACAAACGAGGTCTGACCCATCAGCAGGACGAGCACTTCTGGCTCCACCGCGCCGGCGTTGGCAGCGTGCGGCATGTTCGCAGCAATCTGCAGAGCAACATCTGGGGCTGCTCCCGCCCTCCCCGAACATCTGGCTGCCTGGCCAGCTGGCAGGGACGAGGGGCCAGCTGGGGGCTGGGTGCACGCAGCTCGCTCCGGGGTTACGGTACCAGGGAAAATGGGATCGGGAAGGGACGGTGTGCGCAGGGAGCAGCAAGGGAGCTCCATCGCTCGTTGTCCCAGGGTCTCTCCTCTCCTCCAGCTTGTGGCAGAGGGGCTGCAGCTCCCCCCTGCCCAGCAAAAGCTGCTCTGGCTCCCAGATGGGGGTTTTGCTTTGGGGTCCTTGGCTGGGGGAGATCCTCCTTTGGTTGGGGTCTGCTCTGGGGCATCACTGGCCAGGGCAGGGGCTCAGCACCCCCTCGGATGCCCGGCCCCGGGGCTCAGCCTCTTGTGTGACCAGAGCTCTGTGAGCTTCATGTCCCAGAATGACCCCCAAGGGGGGGGCAGAGGCAGGGCGCAGGCAGGGAACCGCAGCGGCCAGGGCAGGAGCACCCTGACGGGGAGGTGTGATCACGGGGGGCTGCTTCTGGCACCCAGTGACCCTAAACACCGCTGCGAGATACATTAACCTACAGCCAGCAGCAAACCCTGGTCACAAACCACTCACTCCTTCCGTGGGATTACTGGAGCCGTTCTCAAGGTGATTTGGGATGCGCTTGAATTGGATTTTAAAAAAAATTTTAAGGTTAGACAAGGTTTTAAAGGGAGAGAAAAAAGAGAATGAACGCCTTTCAGGAGTTACAAAAACGCTGCCTGTGCAGTTCATGTATAATTCAATGAATTCCAGAGTAGTTTGAATATTTAAATTATGTATGATCAAAGCAATAAAGAAATCTGCATTTCCTCACTCCGAGCCCCCCAGACATCACGCTCCCCAGCGTCCCCTCCCCGAAAGGCAGCTCCTCGCCTCCCCGATCCACGGAGCCTCATCGCTCCAAAGAAATCGAGTTCGACTGGAAAAATACGGCCGCCGAGAGCAGCCGCTGTTCTTTAATCAACCCGTGGTGCATCGCATCGCCAGCCCGCGCCGTTGCCAGGGCGATGGTCACCGCACGGCAAGGAGCCCCCGGCACAGGCAGCCCCCCGCTGCCCACACCAAGCCCCCGGGGCCGTGTCCGTCTCTTTCCCAGCTCCCGTGTCCTGGACCGGGATGCGGCGGTTCCCCTCCTCTGGCTGCAGCCAGGACAGGAGAAAAAGGAAAAAACCCACCCGAGTGTTCCCCCTGCCCCCTCTCCAGATGCTGTAAATTTTCATTAGTGTTCTGTAATTTAATGATCTATTCCCAAGAGAAAATTAGTCGACAGTTTACAAAAAAAAAAACCCTGTTCATTTGGTGTAATAGTGGGAGAGCGACTGGGGTGTGGGAGCCCTGTCCCGCTCCTCCCCACAGCCTGGCAAAGCGCAATTCCCAGAATTTTAATAACACGTTGGAGAGCTGCCGGACAAGATTGCAAGGAGGATCCTGGGGGCAAAAGAAAAGCAATTTCCTCCTGAACCAAGAGGTGATTTTGAAGCAGGTGAACACACGGAGGCAGCTGAAGGTGGATGCTCCAAGCCTGGGAGGGTTTGCCGGGCGAGCATCCGCGCTCCCCGCCGTGGGACAGGGGCCAGGGGTCCCTGCCCCTGCCGAGGGTGGGGGCAACTCCCAAGCGTCAGCCCGGAGCCGTCTCCAGGGCAGATATTGAGACAGATGACGGCGGCTTTGCTCGTTAGCGGCGGTGGCGAAGGGTCGGTGCTGAGAGTCCCAGTTGCGGGGAAGAGCTGCAAGGGGAGCTCATTAACGTGAAAAATGGGGTCCAGGGGGCTCGTTTGTCTGATAGCAGCTCGCTGGTTTTTCTGGTGGTGTGTAAAATGAGGGAGGGGGATCTGAGGAGCTTCTTGGTGACCGGCTCGTTGATTTACCCCTTCCTTGTTCACGTCCTCTCCTCCAAATTCCTGTTAATGCTGGTTATTTTCCATCGGTCTTGCGCCTGCCCATGTGGAGCATAACCCTCTGCTCCCAGGATACTGCACATATGGGACAGCTCAGACCCCGCTGCGTGTTCGTTATCCCCCCAGGGATGCTCTATGGGCGCTGGGATGCTCCTTGGTCAGGGTGGGGGGTCCGAGAGCAAACCCTGGTCCGACATGGTGATCGCGGACCTCTGGCATGAGCGTGCATGGGGAAGTGCCCGACTCGGTGGTTTTCTGAGCAAATTTGGAGCAGAGATGGCTGAAGGAAACCCCCCTTCCTCAGGGCAGCCCCCCCCCCACCCCGTGCAGATGCAGAATTCCCACAGGCACCCCGCTGCCTTCCCAGGATGCTCCCGGGATGCGGATGCTCTTGCTCCAGCTCCTGGCGCATCTCCCTCCACCCGCCTGCAACCGGGCATGTAACAAACCCAACAATTAATAAAAAGCGTTAACAGCAATTGCGTTAATTGCATCGAGCCATTAATAAAGGCAGAGCTGTCAAACCACAGCCAGTATTGGTGTGGGAGCCCAGAGCAATGCCCTGCCTGTGCGCTCCCCAGGGTGGGTTCCTCCCCATGCGTGGGCACGGGGGGGCACAGCTCCCGCGGGAAGCCGAGGGTCCGGGTTTGGCCCTGGGGGGCTACAAAGCCCCAGCCAGCATCCCTGCCTCCCATGGAATGGGGGTCCAGCATCCCTGCCTCCCATAGAACAGGGGTCCAGCATCCCTGCCTCCCATCGAGCGGGGATCTGGCATCCCTGCCTCCCATCGAGCGGGGGTCTGGCATCCCTGCCTCCCATCGAGTGGGGGTCCGGCATCCCTGCCTCCCTTCGAGCGGGGGTCCAGCATCCCTGCCTCCCATAGAACAGGGGTCCAGCATCCCTGCCTCCCATCGAGCGGGGGTCCAGCATCCCCTCCAGCTGACACAAACGTGGGTCGTGTTCCCTTCCCCGCCAGCCGTTCCCCGAGATGTTGTTAAATTAGAAGGGAAATCTATTTCCTGTTTAAAAAAATGAAAGGGGAGCGAGCTGGGTGTTAGATATAGATATATGATATGTAAATGAATCTGACAACTGAGTGAATAACAAATGAAGGTTTGAATTATTGAAGGGTAGGAGGAGACGGCGCATGTAAATAGCATTAATATGGAAAGAGGCAGCGCTCGGAACAGGGAAAGGGGGTTTCGAAACGTAATTATTTCTCTTAAGGAAAGGGCTGCGTATTAAATAAAAGCCAACAGCACTGGCCCATGTTTATTTCAAAGGCCTTTCTCTTCATCCTGTCACTTTATTCTTCTGGCTTTTTTTTTCCCCTGCAAAGCAATGAGAGAAATGGAAAGTGAGTGAATTTTTTAGCTTTAATTATAATAAGATAAATTAAGTTTTGATTGTCCCAGGGACAGCCGATCACAGGGCTGGAGGAGGTGTTTGCTAATTGATTTGGGGGGATGGAGCTCTCTGGCCTTGGCACCGTGTCAATCCCATCCTGGGTTATCCCAACCCCTGGAAACCGCGGCGGCTTTCGGCACATTTGCAGAGATAGCGTGGACTTCATTTAACCGGCAAAATCCCCGCCTCCGGAGTTTGCCCTGCCAGAGGGAGTTAATTACAGTTAACGGTGCCGGCGGGTGCCTCTGCTGCTGTTTCCTGGAGCATCGCAGGGATGCGGGCGCGAGGCTGGGCTGGAGCCTCTGCCCAGGGC
Organism: Syrrhaptes paradoxus; assembly: GCA_013400615.1. Classification (NCBI taxonomy): domain Eukaryota; kingdom Metazoa; phylum Chordata; class Aves; order Pterocliformes; family Pteroclidae; genus Syrrhaptes; species Syrrhaptes paradoxus. The sequence goes on along the minus strand of VZTO01006293.1, from coordinate 96,296 downwards.
GCTGCCGGGGCGTGAGGGACCCCGTGACTGAAAACAGAACCTCGCGGGTGATTGTTATCCGCGGTGAAGCTGGCAAGGAGTTCTGATGGACTGGGCACTGTGAGAGCACAGGGAATGTCGCCGTTCGCCTCCGCGCCACCGTGTTGGTGCCCCTCTGCCCCTCCCATAAGTGCCGGCCGGAGCACTTATGGGATTTCTGTTCCTAACTGGGTACACGATGACTTGGGAGGAGTTGTTAAAGCTACAGATCAAAGTGTCATTTATTAGAAAAGTGCCTCCCTGGGGATTCCTATCCTCCGTGTATTGTTTGTCACGTGCTGACAGCGTGCTCTGCTCCGTCCGATCTGTCTCTCGCTATCCACACCACCCCCATCGTGGCTCACCTGAGTGCTCCCCTTGCTGAAAAAACAACGGGTGGTTTCCCACTCCCTCCCCTGCCCCACAAAGCTGGGGAGGGCTTTGGGATTTATGAAAAGTGCCCAGGATTTATTTTTCCATTTGCTTCCAACCCATTGGGGTGCAAGGTCCTCGCCCACCACGGCAGCCCAGGTCCGGGCACCAGCATCCCGTCCTGCCCCCCCGGGTGCATCCCCCTCTTGGGGGGTCCAGCTGGGCACAGGGGTGACCAGTGCCCCCATGGCTGTGGTGGCTCTGTGGCTCCCAGTCCATCCCACTGTGGGTTCTCTCCTCCCCGGTTTGGTCCCTGTGTCTCCATGGCAACGTGCATCCTTGGCTCCCCACTTCCAGCATCCCCGCATTTGTATTCCCAGCCTTTGTCTCCCGCTGGCGGGCTGGCAGCCGGCCAGGCCAGGCATCCATTTCAAAGCCGCCTTTGTTTGCTGGGTGGAACAGCCGGTCAGAAATCCATCCGTGGGGAGAGAACACGTCTGTCGGTTTGCTGGCCGCTACCTGTGCTGGGGGAAGACCCCACCAACAGCCCATCGCAGCGTGTCGGACGGGCAGGAGCAGGCGGGGGGGGGACATTTTCTCTCTCGCTCCCACTACCTGGGCGTATCTGACATTTTCTGTCGCAGGCAGACGTGTTCCTTTTCTGAGCAGCCCTGTGCAGGGGGTTCAGCCACAGCTGGGTTTGCTCAGTGGCAAAGCCCGGGGGCTGTGATCGCAGTCCCTGGGCAGGGGAAAAGCTGCTGGGAGCCAAAGAGGAGACCAGCACCAGCAGGTCTCTGCTTCCCCCCCCATGGATGCCGGTGCCCGCCGGGGGAGGTAGGGTTGGAGCCTTGCTGGAGGTGCGACCCGTTAATTGCAGAATCCATCCTTGCTTCCAGGGGAGTGTAAGTCTCAGGAAACACGAGGATGTTGCACATCTCTGTGCACAAGCACACGTGCACGCAGAGGGACGCGGATGCAGGTTCTGTGCAGACCCCGGGTTCAGGTCCCTGGCTCTGCTCGACCTGTTCCGCGGGGTCCTGCCAGGAGGGGACACCAACGGGGGACACCAAAGAGGGCAATGGCAGGTCACTGCCAGGGTCCTGGAGCTCCCCAGGGCCTGGAGATTCGTTTTCAAAGAACACTAATTGTAACGTCTTGGTTATTTAAATGTCTCCTGAGCACACCTTGGCGTGGCCACGACCCGGCGCAGCACGGCAGAGAGCACGGGACAGAGCCAGAGTCCCCCTGACAGCAGAGGAGAGACGCGGAGTGAGGCAGGAGGGAAAGGCGACCATGGGACAGAGAAGGGCTTTGCTAAGGGCAGCAGCAGGAGCTGCATCTCGCAGCCTTGTCCAGAAATAAAATCTCTCCAGGAGCCGCCTGTCCTCTGATAACAGCGTCCTTGGAGGGCAGCGGGAGCTGGGCATCCGTCCCGGGACGGTGGCTGCGGGGAGTTTATCCGGCAGCAGGAGGAGGAGTGCTGACAGCTCCCTGAAACCGCTCTTTCCAAAATCCCCACCAGCTGCCTCTGTGCCGTGCAGCGTGGGGACAAGGGAGAGCTCTGCAGCTTTGGTCTCTGAAAGTCTGTAACACTCATGAACCGAACTGAAAGGGAAAAACAACAGTAGCCCTGGACACATCACCCACAGCCCAGCCACGGGATGGGGGCACAAGGTGATGGTCTAACGGGCTCGCAGGAAGGACCTTTCATCTTCCCAAACCTCAGCCAGCCTCTAAGCAATCGGCTGCATCCTGATGGTGAGACACAAACCACTCTGGCATCGCAGTTCCGTGACACGTGTCACCTCTGTAAGGAGATTTGTTCAGATGGAGAGAAGCAAACCCCACTCGGCAGGACCAGAGCCTGGATTTCACAGAGACCTGAGGGTTAAAGTCACTTTTCCTAAAGCTTAAACTTGTTGGCATGTCCCTTGCTTGGGCAGGGGACTAGAGAAAGTTCCTTTAATGAACTAGCAGGGGAAATAAGCTTTATAGCAAAACTTTCTTTAAGTCACATTTGGGGATTGTTTTGCTCTTTAGGAGATGCTGTGACCTTTGCAAATGTTAACAAATTAGGGACCATGGTGTGTTTATGAGCTGTTGTGGACTAGGACGGTGCAGGGCTGGGGAAGCTGGAGCGCGGGAGCTGAGACCAGGCACAGCCCAGGCACGGCAGCGCCGGCCGCATGGGGACACCTCCCCACCTGGAGACACTGCCCAGTGCCAGGGCTCGTGCCATGGGCTGTGGTGCTGCTCAGTAACTGTGTCCTGGCCTCGTTTTGTTCTCTGTAATTAGGAAATTCAGCAGATGAATCACTTTGGGAAGCCTAAACCCGAGAATATTGCTGGCACAAAAAGAAACAGTCTGGGGCAGAGCAGAAATCGTTTGTGCCATTGTCAGACAGAAGTGCAAAGGAAATGGGTGAAATCTGCTGCTAATCTGGTGCTGTGCTGAGAAAGAGCAACTGCCAAGCTGGCCGATCGATAGGCATCGATTACAGAGAGGCTTCCTCCTGTTCAGCATCCCAGAAGGCAGGATAAATAAACACAAACACCCGCAGCCTGGGCGGAGGCGAGAGCTGCCGGCTGCGGGCCCAGCACGTGCCCGGGGGCTCGGCGGCAGGACCCCAGCTCCAGGGGAACCTCCCAAGTCGGGGGAAACTCTCCCACCAGCCTCCCTGGGCAATTTGGACCAGAGCGGACTCGCTAACACTTGAGCTGTGCCGAGCAGAGGAACCAGCAAAGGGAAAGGTGCCGTGAGCCCATTGGGGTGATTTTCTTTTGAAGTGCAGCCCTGGTAAATTAATAAAGATTGGGAACGGCTGTTGCACCCCTTAGGAGAGGGGGGATGTGAGGACAGTGTAACGGGGTGGATGCAGAGCAAAATCCAGGCTCAGCGATTCCCTTTTGCAGCTGGCAGCCTTCCCAAGTACCCATCAGGGAAAGCGAGTTGGGCTAGCTTTAAAACACAGGGAAATTCCATGTCTTATAAATTTCTGCTGATTTAAAGCACAGGATTAACAATCCCAAGCGCCTGCTCTCCCCTGCTCCCACCGCTCCGGCGGTGATGCTGGGAAGGCCCTGGGAGCCCGGAGGCCAGGCAGCGCATCTCTCCTGTGCGCGGATCGAACAGCTGTTTGCTGCTGCAGCCTGCGAATGGGCACCGAACGTCTGATCACCAGCCTCGGCGACAGATTTGGCGAGCTGTTCGCGGCTGGCGGGGAGGCAAGCCGAACGCTCTCTGTTAGCAGCTTCCACCTTTGCCATTTGCGGTTTTTCCTCCTAATTATGGATCCTACAGAGACCCAAATATTCCTCGCTAACGTAAATAGCCCGGCTGACTTATCCGCGCAGCTCCTGCTCACGGGGATGCTCTGCCTGTTCCGCGCTTTCATCACCAGCTCCCACCATGGGCTGAGCTCCTCTGAAGGAGCGCTGGAAACGCCTCCTGCAAAGCCAGCCTCTGCCGGGAGCTGGGAAGGAGCCTCCCAGCAGAGTAACACACAGAGCGCCGTGTTAATGAGAAGACTGCTTTCCCTCGTCTGTCAGAGCAGCTCATTCCGATTATTTAAATCAAGTGCAATTTGGAAAACAATCTGTTTTTCTCGTGACAGCGTCTCCCTCCTGCGTAACGATGCTGAGTGTAACGAGCGGCACAGGGTTACTGATGGCAAATCCTCCGCATTCCCAGCCCCGCGCTTCTCACGTCGCCTTACAAAAGCAGCCCCTTGCTTTCTTCTCCCCAGACATGAAGCAGAAAGTATTTTCTAATGTGCCGGTTTCCCACTCCACGCTGACGCCTTTATTTCGTGCGAAGCCTTGAGAGCGAGCGGCAGAGTGAGGGGAAGGGGTGGGGACGCTGGAATGGCACCAGCTCCATTTTCACTGGTTTTAGTCAGGACATTTCTCTGTCTCCTGCAGTTTATTTTCTCGCTCCAATTATATGAAAATCCTAACTGAAGAGATCGTGGGGATCTGCAGAGGGGAGGAGCCGCCTGCGTGCCACACTGGCAGGGTGCGGGTGGCAGCTGCTGCTGCTGGGAACAGGAATTTGGGGATCGCTGTCCGCACGGGCGTGTTTACCGAGCGGTGAACGTGTAACGGCAAAGATCACCTCCGGCAGCTGCCTGAACGCAGGGCAGGTTGTTTGCCCTTGAATCGCTGGTTCCGTTCTGTCTGATTTCACGTATGACCGCAGTGCTGCAGAGCCACTCAATGCACAGCGGAACAGCGGCTGGCAGTCAAACCGCAGTGCTAACTCCACAAATATCCTTCCCAAACCCCAGACCTCCGCTGTTTTGACCAGAGCAGTCAGACCAGGGAAGCAGCAGAGCCTGCATCTGCACAGGGGAGACACGCCAGGAGGGTGTCCCCTGCTCCGGGAGCCGTCCGTCCCTTCCTCGCAGCAGAGTCAATCCTCCGCTCGTTGTCGTGGGGCTTTGCCCTGCGACCCCTGCCCACCCCAGCTCCTCCGCTCGTGCCCCTGCTCCCGGCAGCGGGCAGAGGCACAGGCAGGTCAGGACGGCGGCTGCGGCACAGCCAGAGCCCAGCCACGGGAGAGACGGGGGCCACAGCCACAGCTCCTGAACAAACACCTCCAGCTCCCCAGGGAAGGGGGATGGAGGTGCCCAGCACACCCGCCTGGCAAACATCTCCTGGCCAAACGTGCCCGGGGCACGAGCCTGGGCGGACACTCGATGATGCCCATCGACGGGCTGTAACGCACGTGAGCGCTTCGCCTGCTAAGGACAGCAGTGAGAGCGCGCGGAGGAAGGGTCACTGGCAGCACTCACCGGATCCACCCTGCGTACGGCACCCGGAGCTCTCCTGCCCCGCGTGGGAGGATGGTGGCTTCCCAGGGACAGGTCAGCACTGCTGCCGTGGCTAAGTTCAACCTTTGGCTTCTTCTTGAAGAAAATGTTCTTGCTGTCGGAGGGTTGTGGTCCCGCCTGAATTTCTCCAGTTCCGTCTGCGTGGGACCTTAGCGGAAGGAAAGTGTTACTTCTGGGGGTGAAAGCTGTAGGATCGTGATGTTGATGTGAGAAGGAGCTGTCGGGATAATTAACAGGGGGTTACTTAATGCAGCAGATTTGCTGACAATGCATAACCAGCTGTAGTGTTTACAAGGCAGAATGGAAGCAATTGCTGCAGCAGTCTAGCCGCATAAATAAAATTAGAAAACAATCTAAAATAATAACGAGAGCTACAGACCTTGACTGTGAATTTTATTGACAGTGGCATAACACAGTTAACAAAATGACACAACAGGAGTACATCATGCATTTATTAGCCTTCCTAGCGGAGCGCAGACTTAACAGCACTCCTCCCACGTCCAGCGCAGCCCCGTTAAAGACGGACAAAGCAGGTCTGCTGGGAAGCGGAGTCGGGCGTCAGGAAAGAATGGCTTTCACTTACAAACTGCTACGTGACAATCCAAACTTTTTCATATGAAGACAAATAAACAAGACCAAAATTAACTTACAAGTTATTAATAGAAGCTGAGAAACCCATTTCAAGTTGTCAGTGCCCTTTTCAGTGCATCAGAAATAACAGCATCGCTTTATGCGTGTGCAGCTCGCAGCAATGCCAGCTGTATTATTAAGCCTCTAAGAGGAGGAGAAAAATACCCTTACGGGCTACGCTGCATTGTCATCAATGCTCATCTTTAATCATATAGGATCTTCTTCAGCTGAAAAATACTTTATTCATGCTGGTGGGAAGAGAGTTGATATTGCAGCAGATTTCCAGAGACAATTGCTCATTTATCCAAGGCATCCACTCCTTTCACAGGTGAATAAGACAGAGTTCATTTTTTCACTAGCATTGGTAAGAACGGGAAATGCTGCAACTGGGCTGGTAAATGCTTGTGATAATGTGGAGCTGGATGCAAAAAGAGAGCAGGAACTTCCCCGTGCCAACAAAGCCACTTTTCTCAGTAGCTCTTATAACAGAGCAGACGGGATGAGGCTTATTTCCATATGAACAGGGGAGGGGAGCTGAGAAGAAAATTAAATTCCTGAGCAGTACTGTAGGCATGGACAATGACAATTATTCCCTTGCAGAGCAGCTGTGCGGACTGCTGGGGGATTTTCAGCCCGTGCTTTCAAACTCAGCGCAGGAATGCCAGCAAGCAGCCACCTCGGCAACGGTTTCACCAAGCACCAGAGTAACCCAGCCCTGCAACCAGACAGCACACACCGAAAGCCAGTAGAGCTCCAGAATTTTGTTTTAGATTGTTTTGCAGAGATGTAGCTACACATATGACACAGCCTCAGTGTGCCGTGTACAGCACTAATCCTCTCCCTGTTTAAATTTTCTAAGCAGAAACCCATTATCTGTATTCCCTCTGTTATTACCCCTTTGCTAGGAGGGGTGCATCTCCAGCTTTCCAATTTCATCCTGGAGGCATTGGAAATTGGAAGTGGAAATTAGCCATGGCGTTTTCCAATGGAGGCATGTTAAACAGATTCAAGAGGTAGAATTACTACTGTAAGCAAGCCTCCCATTCTAGGTTTCTTATTTTTGCCAGTGATAACACTTTAAATTGTTCTAACTAAACTTAAAAAATCAGAAAATACTTCCTTGCCATTATTTATTCTGTGGACACGGACGATGAAAATTACATCGTTTTACTTTCATTTGGGGGAATTTTCCAATTCTCACTCTCGCAGTGCCGGGGCGCCGATGCCCTCTCGCAGCGCTCACTGTGCCTGTCGGAACGCAGAGCCGTTTACTGTGAATCTTTCTCTGCTCTCAGCTTCGCTCTGTCTCGACATTCCTGCTCTTAGTTCTCTTCCGTTATTCCCTGTCAGTCCTTTGACTGGTTTTTCTACATTAATTTCTGGGATATTTTGGCTGTACAGTAACGCAGAGCGGCTCACACACGCCTCGCTCTTCGTTTGACGTATTTGAGGTTAGAACATCTCCGCGCACCTTTTGGGTGTACATTCGCACAGATCAATCCCTAGCTGCGTTTGCAAGGGCTCGGTCCTTTCCTGCCCCCTCCTTCAACCGGACAAAGCCGATGGAAGGACACCAGGCTGTACGGTACGGTGGGTATTTAGACTTTAGTCTTTTCCACCTCTGGAGGCTTTTCCAGCACCAGTAGGTACTGACGCCCTGAAGCCCAGAGCAGAGCTGCCCACGGCAGCCGGGCCCCACGCGGGGAAATGTGCTTGGAAACGGACGTTGGGGGGCTGCGTGTGGCGGGGAAAGGGCCCCTCTCTGCGGGGTGTGCATGAGAGAGCTCCGAGCTGTGGGGGGGGTTCAGGACGAGCCCCAGCGACACCCTCACTGCACAGTCCCCTGGCCAGCGGCCACCCTGTCCCCCCGCCCGCCACAGCCACCCGGCCGGGCTGTCCCGCCACAGGGCTGCGCTGGGGCCGGGCACCCCGAAGCCCCGGACACGGGGTGAGCTCCTGGGGCGCAGCCAGCACAGCCCCGGCCCCCGCGGCCTCACCCCCACACACGGGGAGCGTTCGGAGGCCCGGGGGAGCGGGGCTGGCGGGCTCGGGCTCCCCCGGGGTCAGCCTCAATGTCAGGGCGACGGCGCTCGGCCTCCCCCGCCCCGTTACTAGGGCGGTTGCTGGGGCGCCATGTCGGGGGAGCGCGGTGACCCGGAAGTGCTGGCGGGGGCGGGGTTTCCCTTCCTGTGCGGCGGGGCCGGACCCGGCCGGGTGAGGAGGCAGGAAATGGCGGCGGTGCTGCAGCAGCAGCTGCCGGGCCCTCCCGCTCCGCAGTGCCGGGCCCAGGCCGCCTAGAGCCGCCGCGCCAGCGCCGGGCCCGGGCCGCAGCTACGCCGGGCCGGACTCCGAGCACTTTACATACATGAGGTAGCGGGCGGGGCCGGGCGGCGGGAAGGGCGGGAGCTGAGGCGCCAGCGGGGGCNGGGCGGGCTCCTCGGCGGGCTGCGGGAGGGGCCCGTCCCCCGAGGGGCCGCGGCGGTGGCCCCGAGCGGCGGTTTCCCCGCGGGGCTGAGCCCCGGCCTCCCGCGCTCGGTATTGTTCGCTCCGCGGGGCGGTGGGCGGGGGGCTGCCTGGCGGCTGCGTTGGGAACAAACCCGGGAGCTCCGGGGTGCAGCGGGGTCGTGGTCCTTCAAGAGCTCGGAGCGATGGAGCGGAGGTGGCGGCGGGCGGCTGGAGGGGTTGTGCTCCGCGCTGTCCCCGGTGAAGGTGCCACTCGATCGCTGGGAGATCTGGGGTCTCCCCGTGTCAACCTGCCGAGCTCCGTGTGTCTCTTAACCCCGCTGCAGCTTTATTTTTTGCTTTGTGCTGCATTACTGTTGACATGGAAACCGACCCCGCTTTCTGTTCCAGAGAATTGGAAGCTAAAGCTACCAAAGAAGTCGAAAGAAAACTAAGCAGGTAAGGTGCTCATTTAAATTCACTCCTACAGTTCAGAACAAGAGCTGGCCTCGGGCTAGAAATCATTGTGGGCTTTATCGGGAGCTTTAATCTCATGTTAATCGCAAGGATAAGAAACCCCAAGTTTGAAAACGTTCCTATTGCATGGAGGGATCTCAGCAATAGTGAATTCTGTAGGCTAAATGCCTTTGTAGTGTGCTTTCCTTTGCATCATAACAATATCAGCTTCCGTAACAGAAATTCTTTAATAGGGTAGATTTTTTAAAAGTAACTTTTTGTCCTAAACTGTAGTACCTATCAGTAACTAAAACAAATGAAGGGTTTGTGGGTTTTTTTTTTTCCTATATGGTTCAGCCAAATATTGTTGGGATGAACGAAATAGTTGGTTTTGGCAAGAAGCTTGCTTTGAACTCAAGCTGTACGTTGCTCTATAACTGTTGGGTTTTTGCCTCTTTTTTCATGAAGCGCTGAAGGCGGTGAATTTCCCATGAGCAGGTAGTTTTTATTTGCGAACTTTGTAGAATGAGCAGCTCCTTTTTTACATGGCTTGGCTCGAGAGTAAAGAGTTACATTGAATTAAGAATTCTGTGCCAGTAAGATAACAGCACTTTTGTATTTAAGAAGTTATTTCTTCTGCACTGCTCATTTTTAGTACAGTTACTTTCTTGCAAATATCTACGTCTCTCCCTTGTTTACAGTTCTTGTTTTCAACTTTGGTCCTGCTTTCTTGTTGTGTTCCTTCTCAATTCGACCTTAAAGGCACTTTCAGCGGCAGACTTTTAAGACTGGGGCCATTTGAAATGTGCTGAAACCCTGAATATAACTGGTAGAATATTAGTTTCTGGCACCTTGCTTTTTTCATATTTACTGTGCCTAACCAGTCTCCAACTTACAGATTGGTTTATGATTACACTGTGAAAACTGATTGGCTTTCCCCATCTGTCAGTGTGTGTCTTCTTTTTTTTTTTTTTCTTTTTTTTTTGGTAATATGCTGAAGAATTAATAATTTTTCATATTTTGTTGCTGAAATATATGGAATCTTTAAGATAGGCTTAGCATATTGCTTTTAAATACATGCCAAGGTCATTGTTAAATGGACTTTACTTGAAGAGAGCGATTTCAGATTGCAACTCTTTAGGTAATCAGTCCACCAAAGGTACCAAAATAAAAAAAAAAAAAAAAATCATTTGCATTCAGTGGAAAGCACTCAGTGCATACGTGATGCCAGAACAGTTAATTAGATGGACAGAGTGCTAAGTTCAAAGCTATATTCTCTGGTGCAAGTCTTAGTAATTTAGTAGATCTTATATTTTTATGACCCTGAGAGAGGTCTCCTGGCATGGTGGCAGGCGTGGCAGATAGTGGCGAGCAGCGAAAGTAAACTCTGGAAGTGCCTGAACTTAGGGCTTGGTGGGGCTGGGGACAGAGCAAGGTTCCTCCAGTAAATTCTGATATGGGCTGGGTGTCCTTGTTCTGACAAGAGGTCTGTGTTCTGGTCATTTGAAAGATCCAGAGCTGGTTTTAAGTTAACATTAACGTACCAGTTGTTTTCAGAAACCTGTATCTAACTGGCTTGTGGTTAACGAGGGAGTTTTCGTCGTGTCTGCATGAGCACCTAGCCTGATAAAACTGCAGCATGCCTGCTCTGGGAGGCCTGATTAATTGTTTGACTGTTGTAGAGCTCAGCAGATAGCCCTCATTCTTTCTCTACTGTCATTATTTACGATCTTATTAAATTTGCGGTGACCTAGTCAAATTGTAAAAGAGCAAATATCTTTTCCTGGGAACGGTAAATAGGCCTATGCTACAATTTTTTTATAGTGTGTCTATAGACTGTGAGCTCCATGGGGCACCGTTCTGAAGGCACCTTTGGAATTTATGCTTACGGATTAATGGGTAGCAAATATTCTTTTTTATCTTACTGGGAGTGTTGGCCTGGACGGTGGGTTTGCGATAGGGTAAGTGTTACAGTTTTTACTGCAGGTTGCTTATCCAGTTGGGGCGATTACTGGTTTAAACTGTTTTAAACTCAGGATTAGCAGTTTGGCTTGTGTGGCCTTTGGGAAAAGAATCTGCATTTGGTCTGCGTTCTCTTTAAAATGCATACGTGCCTAGTCCTGTGCAAATGTTCCTGGTGTGAAAAATAAGTCTAGTGCATGATTTGCAACAGTAATTGGAACCAGTCTGTTGCACACTGTGTTGTTGTGTGATGTTACAAGATAAATGCCGCCTGTCCAGTCTACCGCTGAACAAGAACTGTCCATTATTAACAGGAGAAATGGAAGAGTTAAATTTGGTTAAAATCGGGAGCAATAAAAATCGCCATTGAGTTCTTCTGATTTAAGAAATAACTTTTTATTTTTTTTGGTAAACAGGGCTTTCCTGCCTCATTTATGTGGAACTGAGAGAAGGTAAATATCTGACATATGTTTACAATTTTTTTTTTCCAAAGACAAGAGTCTGACTCTTACTTCACAGTCGTGTAAATTATAGGGAGGATTCCCACACTGCTTTCATTCACTTGTGTTTCTACTCCCGAGATTTCACGTGTGTTGGTTGCAGACTGTCCATGTTTTGGGAGAGCAGACCCTTTTCCTAAACTCACATACACCTCTAGATTGCATCCATTATTCTGTTAAGTTACTACTGTACAATTTCAATTTCTTTCTTTCTTTTTTTTTTTTTTTACTCTTCTATGTTAGAATAACCATTGTATTTCCACAAGGCTTTCCTTATTTGCTGTAGAAAAAAAATAAGATGGCTTAATGATAGAGACGTAGAGAAACAGTGAGAAATGTAGTAATTTCTGGTGATATTTGAGCACTTGGTTTTTCCATCGGGGTTTTGGAGGGTGTGGGTTTTTTCCTGATAGAGTTTTTGTGGGAAGACTGCTGCTGTTAGATGGGATGATCTTATTGCAGAGACAGCATTCTGTTCGTGCTTTTCAAGACCTTTAGAGATTTGTGGTCAAAATTATGCATTCCTTTCTCCTCTACGCACACTTTTTCATGTCACGTGTAATTGTCAGGTTGTCCCCATAAGGTAACTTGCATTTAACTTTCCTTTTTCAAGTCTCACAGCAAACCCTTTGTGCAGTGTCCTTCCTGACTCTGCGTTAGTACAGCTGAAGCGGTCTGGAGTACGGGTGGGTTTGGTTAAGATGCTGGACTTGAGCAGTCTTTTGGATTTGTGCATGTGTGACAGATACCCTGTGCGACCAGGGCGATTATGGAGAAGCAGTTAATCTCTCCTCTTTGTTTCACCATTTGCTAACTGAAGATAGGGGTTGTTTATTGCTGCTACTCAAGTCTTGTGTATTTAGATGATAAATGTCTTGGGAAAGAGATTTGTCTTTTTTGTGCTTGTGTGGCAGTGAACATCTCAGGTGAAACTTCAGGGCAAAACGGTGACACAATCCAGAACTGTGGCGTATTTACGGTGCTCGTGGTTTGGAACGTAAGTCCTGCTGAGCCGGGTTCTGTATTGGGAAAACGTGTGTGTGTTCTGAGTCTCTGGTGGTGGTAGACGTGGGAGTTAGGGTTCTGCCACTTTGTTTTTAGGGTGATAATTTGAAGACTGAGGTATTTAAAAGCAAAAAGAAAGTAGCTGACGCATATTTACTAATTAATTATTCATTGAAGTAATTGTTTCAGTTTTCAGCTTGGCAGCGCCTCTTCTATACGTTAATAGCTGGAAAGAATTAACACAGTATCTGTAAATAAGCGGTTTTGTCTGATTATCGGTGCCTGAGGCTTTCTTTGCTCCTGTGTAGTATGCTGAGCGGTTGTAGCTGCCAGAATGTTTCCATTTAAGGCACTCATGGGTTCTGTTGGTTTTTTTTTGTTGTTGTTAATTTCAAAGTACGGGTTTCTATTCCATAAACTTAGAGAGGGCTCTTTTTGGTGTAGTACGCTCTTTCGTGGGAAGCATTGGTAGAGGAATTGGAGGATCCAATCAAAATTTAATCAAAGTACACATTTTGTAATTGATTCTTGTGTAATGATGGCTTAGCAGAAAAGCTAGCTATTGGTTTTTTATGCAAACTGAGAAATCATTTCAAAAAATTTAAAGATTTAAGAAAATTTAAAGATTTAAACTTTAAAGATTTAAAAATTTAAAGATGAGGGAACTTGTAGGTCAGAATACAGAAAAATTATCCAAACTTAAAGTCTCAGCAATATGTTTGAAAGCCTGTGCAGGATGTCAGACAGGTTGAATACGTAGTGCCTGCATGCATACACGCTTACTGTCTTTGCAGAGCTGTGGAAGATCTTTCTATTCCAGATACGTCAATGTAGTTATCTGGCAGCTTGCCACCTGTAGAATCGCAGGTTAATTTATAACTAGAAGAAAAGCAAATGGTGGAAATGCATTTATTTATTTATTTCCCCCAAAATGTATTTTATGTATTTGCCACTGGAAACTTTAGAGTGGTTTCAAAAGCCACTGTGTATAATCACTTCTAATTCTTGCTTTTGCCATGTAGTAGATGGTAAAACGCCATGTAGTAAACGGGTAAAAGGCAAAAATCCGTCAGTAGTTGGTGCAGAAGCTGGTGGATGGGGATGCAGTCGCAGGCGTTGTGTCCGTGTCTCCGGTGTCCTGCTGTCAACAGTCAGGCTGAATGGCACTTGTCCTTTTGAGAAGTGGAGTGATAAATATCTTCTTACCTTCAGTTAGTACCACAGGCCACTGAGAGGTTGGCTGCCTGTTTAACTGTCTCCTTTAACAGCAGCAAAGTGCTTCCCCTGCGTGTCCCCTCTGCCCGCTGCAGGGTGGGGTCAGCCCAGTGCTCGGTTGGGGCCGGGGCGGTGACACCAAACCCCACTGCGGTCTGCAGGGTCAGAGTGTTTTTGAGGACACCGAGCCCGCCGTCCCTTTGAGAGAATCACTTCCCAGCCCCGAGGCTTCTCAGAGCGTTTGTTGGCGATGGCAAAAACGTGCTAGCACCATCTCGTGGGGCAGCATGACCGGGACGGGGTGTGATGGTGGCTTGTGAAGGTGTCTGCTGGGCTAGCAAAGCGTCAGCAATGGTGCTGGTGTCTCTGGCAGCCTTTGTGGGGAGGCGTTTCGGACTGCTGGTGCTGGCTTGAAGAACCCAGAAACCAAACGAATGCGATTGTGTTGGGCAAGTGGTTCTGTGAACACTGGGGAGCTGGCACTGGCGGTGAACGGCGACCTGTTCTGTTGTGGTGTGGAAATGTGCTGCGTGCGAGTGATAAACGCACTCTCACTTGGAGATAAATACTGGGTCCAAATCCCAGTAATGCAGTGCTGTGTCTCAGATCTTAATTTATGTCAGAATTCTTCTTGTAACCATAATTTCCTCACTGAGGGGACTAGAATTGTAATTTTATTGTGGTATAACATGTTTCCCTTTCGTATATTGTAACAGCAAAGATAGCACGCTGTGCAAACAGTAATTATTGCATCCTCAGTGTGTCTTCCAGGGAGAGCGTGGGTACGCTTCCTTCTCTCCTGTGATGTTAGAATAGAGGTTAGATACGTCTGCTTGAGCCCAGATGTTTTTACAGTGCCAAGCTGGAGCCTTTGAAATTAAAGACTAATATAACTTTTTTCAAGAATTAAAGTAATAAGTAAAACATGATTTGATGTAAATATTACCTGAACTGTTTACGTTGTGAGCATTACAGTTTTTTTTCCATTCTAAAGCCAGGTAACAAATTGAACCATACAAAAAAAAAATAGCACTGTCAAAACTTCAGACAAAGAAGTAGTAATGAATGCTGACGGTAAGAGTGCAGCTGCTCTTTGTCTAATGGCATGTGATTGTGGTAGTCATGAAATAAAAGACTTCCGAACAAAAATCACCCAGAATCCCAAGGCACTGTCTGTCTCGCCAAAGTGATACCTGACCTAGAAGATTATATATAAAATACTTTTTTTTTTTAATGGCTTAATTGAGTAAAGCATTTTGGTAGTTTGATTTTTTTTTTCCCCTTTATGCAAACAAGAATTGTGCTGCGGTACACAACATTGGAGAAGTAGTTATTTTTAAGTAAATAATGGTAAATATTTGTCTGACAATCTATTTACAATTACGTAGATAATAGCAGCTTCTGTGTTCTCGGAGCCATCACATGTGCAGTCTCTCCTGAGATCAAGATCTATTTCCATGTGGTCTCACTTGAAGATCAAGCACCTTTGGAGTTCAGCTGTTTAAACGGAAGGCCTTTACTCCAGTCTCAAATGTGAATTTTGTATGGCGTGGCTATTTTATTTTCAGCTGATCTAAATTGAAAAATGAGGTTTGCATTTCTGCTAACATCATTTAACCTTCAGCAAGCTAATCCAATTACAGAGGAGGAAGAGGAAATTCCCTGTACATGTGTTTCAGTGAAAGTTGGATGGCTGATAGGGGAAACAATCGGAGTCTGTTTATATATTCACGTTATGAATCGGAATTCTCAGCCGTTGCATTTTGTTTGGCCGGCTGATGGACCAAGCGTGCTGCTGTAAGCACTTTGGCCGTATGAGATCCATGGAGTAAATCCACCCAGATGTTGGGAAAAGCCCAGCAGGGGAACTTCTTTTTCTGGCTTTGTCTTGTTCCCGTGGGACTGGGCTCCTGCGCTGTGTCTCGCTGGGGGCTGTGAAGTGCCAGGGAGCTGCTGGTAGTCCGTACGCACAGGATAGTGTGAAGCGTTGAGTACTGCGCAGGAATAGGTGGCTGTTAAAGTCTGAGATGATAAATGGGAAATATTGTGTAACACTTCTGTTCCTCAAGGAGCAGCATTAAAAATGTAGCGTGTTTGTTGTATGTTCTAATGGGTGTTGGAATCTGATGCAGAAGTACCACCCTTTGCTGTCTGTTGAGAGAATAAATTAATGTGATAGAGAGAGTAAAGGAAGATCGTGCTCTCAGCTGTCAGAGATGGAAATTCAGGAGTTGTGCTTTAGACTCCAATGACTGAACAGGCAAACCTGAATTTGTATTCCAGGTTTATGTTTATGCAAGGGGGTAGTGGGCACAGGGCCGCCTTCCTCGAAAGGTTCAGTTTTCAGTGTACATGGGCAGTAAGTGCTTTCCTGTTGTTATTAAATTGCACAGTGGGTTAGTGCTGCTTTCCAGTCACTGACATTTAACATTTATAATGGTAATCTAATACTCTTAAAAACATGTTATGCGCTATAGGCGATTAATTTTTTTTTCAGGGTCGCCTAGGGTCCTGATACTAATTATAGTTAGGGGTTTTTTTAATGTGTTCTAAGCTGGCTTTGTAATCTAAGATCTATTTTTTTTTTAAATACATGAAAATAGAATGATCATAATTCAGGAGTTGTATTGTTTCTGTGTAGAAACAAAAAAATGATTCTGTGTGTAGAATATTCCAGAGATATTGGTGTGTTAGTTGTTAGCATCTGTATTGTAAAAATAAAATGTAATCTTGTTGATTGAGTTGGAGCGAGATTGATGAGTTGCTTTTTCTTTTTGGTTTGGAAATACTGTTTTGCATTCTGCTTGCTCTTCAAAGTGCTGTTGCTTTCTTCTAAAAGCTGGATGATTTTTCAGTTAGTGTAGTTTTTGCACATGACACACTGAAATTTGTTATCCCAAACAAGGCGCTAGTGGCTTTCTTAGCTCTTAGAATTCTTCTCAGGTTATTAGCAATCCTGTAAATAGCCTTTTTTCCAGGAGACAGTCCTAGGTAACGCACCACCCTGCAGGGTTGATACACATCAGAGGTGTTTCGCCCGTGCCCATGGGCCTGGTTGGGTTTGCTACAGCTGTTAATTGGGGTGGCAGCCGGGAGGGAGCTGGCTGTTTCCTGGGGCACCCCAGCCTAGCAGGGGTCAGTGTCCCACTGCCTGCCTGCCTCTGACAGCAGCAGCCTGTTCCCTGGGTGTCTGCCCTTGCTTGGGTCTTGCAGCTCCTGCTCCAGAACAGCTGCTCTGGATCACACCTTGCTCCCTCCCAGATCCAAATAGCCTTTGGGAAGGAGAATGGCATGGGAAGGTGAGAGGAATTTTCCTTGCACAGCCTGCTTGTGGTGGTGCTTTTCCTGGTGTGGTCTTGGGACAAGGTGGCAGATAGCTGCTGGTAGGACACGTGTGTTGAGCTGGCATTGCTGGGAGGTGTCAGCCCAGCGGCACACGTCCCAGGGGGTTGTGGTTATCCATGCAGGCAGTGAGGTTGTGAGAGGGGAAAGGCTGTGGACACAACTTTTCCTGGCCACGGGAGGAAGATACGGTACGTGGCCTCTTCAGCTGGACTGGATGTCTCGTCCTCTCTGTGGTAATTCAGGAAATGCTGTTGGTGTGAATAGCGGATCAGCGACTCGTCTTTGTATGGGAGTGAGTTGTGTTCTCTATCAAAAGTGAACTGTGGTCTGTAGAAGCTATTTTTTCCAGACTGATTCCAGATCTAAAAACTTCTTGTCTTGTTTACTGATTAAACATTGGACTATTCCAAATTAATCCAAACAAACGATCAGTGTTACCAAGTTCAGTTTGGTCACAGATGCTCAGGATGCCAGACAGTGAGGGACAAAAGCGACTTATCTATCGCCTTCAGAGTGCACAGCTGTCACGGGGGGTTAATCATTAGCTCAAGTTTGCAAAGTGTCCAAGGGATTGCTTTGAATGAAACTGGCCAACTACAGTTGTTTTCTGTAGTTATGCAACTGACCTCCTAGTTGTTGGTGAAATAATTTGGATGCCTAATTGCCCAGGCAAGATTGCTTTTTGCTGTGAAAGAGTCCTCAATGAATCTTGCAGACAGCTGATAAAACTGTGATAAAATGCAAAACAGCCATGTTGCAGTGCAACTGAAACACAGAGGGATGTCAGAAAGAAAACATTTTTAGATTATTTTTTTTTTTGCATATCTTAACACATCAGAAGCAATTCTTTTGCAAAGGAAATAACTAATGCTAGCTCTCTGTTATTAGAAAGTCTTAAAAGACAGAATTTGGTCTGTGGAAACTTTCTAGAGTGGTGGTCTGTCCGTAGCACGTTACTGTCTGTGTGTGCTGGAAAGAATCTTGGTCTTGTTTGGCTGCTCATTGTCAAAGCGTGCTGCCGCTCTGCCTCTGGGAAATACCTGCAGTGGCACACTGCTTTGGTTACCGCGCACGGCAGGAGGTGGTGGTGCCTGTAACAGTCACCCGAGAAGTGGTAGAGGAGCAAAGGAATGCTGGATATACAATAAATCAGGGCTATTCCGACAGAAGGGAGCACTGGGAAAAGAAACAAGTAGAAAGCGGATTTGCAGTGAGAACAAAGATCTCAGCAAGTAGGAATGAAAAGTGATTTCTCTTTGTATGAGCTGCTGTACCAATACGTGTAGCCATGCTCCAAAGGTTTTCTGTTTACAGAGAGAAATCAGAAAATATATTTGTAATTAACTAAAGAAATACTCGTTAATTTTGTGAATATAAACCTTTCCTCACTCCAGACAAACTGATTTTTACAATCTAGGTAAAGCATAGCTGTTGTCTGGCAGTATTAGTAGCAATAAAAATAGATTTGAGAAAAATGCTTGGATTACCCAAAATGCGGTCATATGATTATTTTTTTTTGTCTTACGTGCCAATGTTAATAGTCTCAGAAGTTTCTCTGCCCTATAAATACTTAAAGTACTGCAAAACTTTTTTCTTCCACAATGAAATATGTCACGTGAAGGTAGTACTTTTTTTTTTTTTAAATTAATAATAGCCAAGTGGCCACAAGCTTTGAAATTTAAATACAAGTATAGTTATTGTGGCATAGTTCCCGCTGGGAGGAGGACCGCTTTCAACATCTTGCTGAAGAATCTCACAATGGGACAGAAGACCAGTTCAAAGGGAGAACTCAAATGGGCAGCAGTAATGTGGTATTTGCCTCTTCAAAAAGAGTGGCAGTATTATGCAGAATGCAAGATATAAAAGCTGCTGGCTACCATAAAGAGAAGACCTGATGAGCTGCTGATAGTATTACTTGTGTTGGCACCACCTACAAGGAGAGGCAGGTGCTGAAAGAGTGCTGCTTTGTCTAATTAAAAAGTGAGGAAGTTATATGAATTTGCCACAGCGGAACTGGGCAGCTGGGAACTGGGAGTCACATGTGGATTTAAAAAAAAAAATTACAATCAACGCCAAACTGATGCCTGCCCTTGTCTTGAAAGGTGCTTGGGCTGTGTTAGAAGTAGAATTACCCAGTTTTTTGTGTATCTAAATAAGTAATGGAGGTTTTAATGCTTGTGGAGGATGTTGTGTTTTACTGTATTCAGTTGGTATTGCTTCTGACACATAGATATAGATATATATATATATTTATATATATATATAATTACCTTATTTGAAACAGGAGGTTTGCAGTTGTAGGCGGTTTGGGAGTAAAAAGGAACCTGGTGTTCCTAGGCAGAAGGAAACCACTTATTGACTGCCCCATAGTGACACTGTTGTTTGGTTCCCCCCCCCCGAGGGTTTGTATACCAGGGTTAGCTTTTGTTTGTTAAGGTATGTGCAACCACATGTCCTCGAATGAGAGTAGCGTTTTTAAAGGAGATTTTGACACATTCAGAGTAATTGTGTAATAGATCTCTTCTCCTGTTCTGCCTTGCTCAGTACGTGAGAAGCGGGGCAAAGCTGAAAACATGCTCAAAGCTGAATTTTGGAGATAGACACAGACATGATCAGTTGTCACAAACAGGGTGTAAAATCCCTTCCATCAGTTGCTTCTTGGCTTTTTGGTTTGCAACAGTAAATAACCTCCAAGACTCTGGTGAGTTTTCCTGTCCAGGGATCTCCCCAGCAGCTCTGAGCTGAGCACCTCTTGTTCCTACAGCTGCAGCTGATGGGTCAGAAAGCGTGGCCACGTCTGGGAGAATGCCGGTTTGTGTGATACAGTTTGAAGGAGAGGACTTAACACTGATCTTTGGCAGCTACTCAAAGAGTCAGTTTGGAGTTGTCTTCCTTTAATTAGTCAACATGTGTAGAGTTTGTTCCCAGATCCCGTTTGAAGTGTCGCAGACATCAGGACTTGTCTGAAGGACACGGTTTGCCGGGTGGGGGGGTGGCTGTGCAGTGGAGCTGGTGTTCAGGTTCGGGACATCGGAAGGGTGTATGGTGTAACCCAGATACATGCTGCAGAAGGAGGTCTGGAAAAACATTTTCAACCAATTTTTTTTATCTTGTCTACCTGACTGTATGGTCAGGGCTTGTGGGCCAGAGGCTTCCACACTTTTGAACTTAAAACATTCCTGACCCCGAAAGGGCAGAGAGGTGTCTTGCAAGCAGGCTTTCTAGTACAGAAAAGCGCTTTATTCTCTGAGTCTCAGACTTTGAGGTGACTGAATGCTGGTAGACTCATGCTGCCTCTTACTGTGTCCTAACAAAAGCAAACTGCTGCTGCTTGTTTTATTGTTGCATTCAGCTTTTATTGTTACTTTCTAAACTTCCAAATCCTTCTTTCTGTGAACAATTTTTGTTCTCATAATGAAGCAACTAGCTGCTCTTCAGCTGCACGTTCCGTGTAGCCACGAGCTTTTTGTGCCATGAGCCCAAATGCTTGTTGGTCTGCCCGTTCCCTCGGTCTCTTCTGCCAGTTGTGTGTGTGTGGAGTTTGTTCTCAGTCTTATCAAGAATCACTGCATCTCTCCAAGCATGGCCTTAAAATAAGAGTTTGTTTTCATTATCCTGCCGTTGATATCGGGTACTAGTTCCTGCTGACCCTGATAGCTTGCGAGCGCGCTGGCATGTCATCAGTGCTTTCTGCTTGCTGTGCTCTCCATGTTCTCCCTGTTCTCTTGCCTTTGCTGGAGCCTGTTTTCAAACAGTGTCACCTGGAAAGTGCTACGCCTTCTGTTTTAGCATGTAAAACTTTCTGTTAAATTAATTTAATTAATGTAATCGGTTTTGTTTCCACTTTTGTCAAGTTACGGTTTTATCACTCGTGTAAGGTGCTCTAACTTGCCCTGCAGCCGAAAGCTCTGCTCTCCCAGAGTCGGAGCGGGGTTCTGTGTCCTTTGCGTCAGCAGCGCCATCCATCCGGGTGCACAGCCAGCCGAATGAGTGCCCTGCTCAGGCAGGAGAATGGGGGTGTGTTTGTTGTTTCGTGACAGAGGTAGTGTTTAAGATCAGTGAGCAGATGAAAACTTCTGCCTGGCTGCCTGGGCACCGGCGTGGCCGGGGAGGAACCCGTGGCTTGGCTTATGCGAGTGGGATCCAACTCTATGCGGGTCAGAGCCCGTTGTGTGTGACAGTAGGAACCGTGATGGGCGAGAGCTCAGTCGTACGAATTCACCATAGCAGGTAGAGATTAAATAACATCTGGATTTGCACTGGCTTTTGAGTCAAATTAATGTCTAAGCCTTCATTGTAAGTTTTGGAAAAGAGAAAATCTTCCACGTAGCTTGACGCTGCATCTGCTCTTAAAGTTTTGTCACTTGTGATTTGCAGTGAAGGTACTTGTTCCCTATAGAAATATTATCCAATTAGAAGTAAAATTCCCCAGTTCCTTTTGTGTCACTGTCAAATAATTGTTCTAAAATGAATCTAAGTGTGTACAGATTGTATTTTGGGAGAGTTAATTACAAACTGTGTGGTTCAGGGATTTAGTGCAAGAAGAGGAAGAACAGTTGATGGAAGAAAGGAAAAAGAGAAAAGAAGACAAGAAGAAGAAGGAAGCTGCTCAAAAAAAGGTAAGTTGAACATTAAAAAATAAAACCTGCTTATGGTTTACTTTTGGTTCTTCAACAGCTAAACCAGTATTTCCTAGTGTTATTCAGAAGTGTTTTCTTACAAATTTAATGTTTTGAGCTTTGTGTAGTTTCTTCAGAGATTCAATATTCCGAGGTGACCATTCTTTTTCCTGATTGTCAGTTGAAGTGGTTTCAGGTTTGAAAACTTCCTCAGTGTTGGTGCATTTGTTAATATAATAATTTATTTTTTTTTAAAGATAGTGGCTTTCAGGTGTATCCTTGCTTAAACAGATCTTCTTATCCTCCAGTGTGGAACCATAAATGTCATAAGACAGTTTGTATTAGGGAAGGTGGATAAAAATGAAAATATTGACAGCAAAGGTGTTTTGGGATGAAAACATCACAGAAATGCTTGTAAACACTTCAGAATTCCTGTTTGCTGTCAGGGTATTAATCATGGCCATTGATTCTATTGACCCTGAGCTCCAGAGGAGCTTGTAAATCTGTGTTTAAAAACACAGGGTCCATTTCGGGTTTGCTGACGGGTGGGGCAAAGTGAACCTGCTTAGCAGTTTTTCATTTATTCCATTGACTAACGCTGGATATTTGTTATATAGTCAAAAAATTAGTAGTCAGCTCTCCTCGGTTCTTGACCTAAATGAAGGTGTTGGTTGTCACCTGTACGAAATCAGGTGTGTCTAGTCTTGCAACAAATCTAAATGAAGCAGTGCCGGAGGGGTACTCCTAGAAGAGGTGTTTGCTCCTATTTCAGCATGAGAGGTTCTTTTCAGTAGCTGACAGCAAAGCTGCATAATCATTTGTGGACCTCAACTGTAAGTTTATAACTTGTTTTCCTCTTGGAATTCTTTTTTAATTGAAGTTGGAATGGCAAAGGAACTGGTTTACTTGTAGAATTTTCATCTTTTAAACAAGTGGTTCTTCATAGCTGGCTTCCTCCCCCCAAATTTTTTTTTTTCATGGCTTTGATAGGCATGTTTGAGAGTGAAATTTGTAGAAGAAATAAAAGCATAAGCATTCTTTGAAAGTGAAGAGGCTAGACCTTTGCCTAAAACGGGCAGCTTTGCTTATGCTTCCTCCTGCCGTGGAGCACCCGCTAGCCTGTTCTCCAGAAGCCCTGGGGCTCTGTGGATGTGCTGTGTTCTCAGAGGAGCAAGGTGTTGAGTGTGTGGATTTCATGTACCAGGAATTTAAGCAGCTTCTATGGATAAAGGAATAGGAGCCCACAAGGATGTGTGTCTGCATTCCTGGAGAAGCTTAAACTTCTCCTCCATTAAAGAGAGTATACCATGGTAACAAACAACTGCTGGTTAGCTTTGCTGTTAAAAAAAAAAAATCCTAGTTCAGACATGGCTTGATTCTAGACTAAAATGCAAACTTGTGGATGTAGGTCACAAGGAAGGGAGAATCCCTTTTCTGTTCTGATAATATTAGTGAGTAGTTTCAGATTGACCAGAACTGCTCTTTGTTTCGTAAGCTGATTTTTTTTCTGTTTTATTTCTTAAGAACATCCTGTCTTGTGTTATCAGCCATAGGCTCTCTAGGAAAAACTCGAGAGCATTTAACTGTTCACCAAGTACTGATCTGTTTGCAAAGTCCCCAGCTGAAATATGTTCAATTTTTTTTTTCTTTCTGAGAATAGCACCTTAGTACAAAAAGCAGTCAGTAGCCTTGTCCTGTGGCCCTTTCTCTTTGCTGATCTCTTTGGGTGCTGTGAATAGTCAGAGCAAAAAAAATTTTGAAAATTCTCATCTGTCTCATTTCCTGTTCATGGGTCAGGTGCCACGTTAATGAATTGCTTTTGAACTCAAGTCACACCTGGGTGGGGGTGAGATTGGAGTCTCTCCAGAGTGAGCTCCAAACACGTGTGCAGGCATGGCAGGAACGGAAGGGGCATCGTGCAGTCATAGTGTGCCGGGAAAAGCTAACGCTTGGGTTTCGTATGTACTGTAGCTTTTAGTAATTGGAACTAAAAGGAGTAGAACAGTAGCAATCATGGAGGTATGATGCTTAACTTGGAGAAAGTGTCCTGTGTGCTTGCATCCTGCTGCTGAGCAGCTTTCGTGGGACATCGGTGTTGTACTCCATTCACCTTTTTGTGACAATATAGAAACGTGGTGTGAGCATGCATGCCCTGGGGTTGAGTGCGTGCAGAACTTCCCAAGTCTTCAAAATACATTTTTAAACCAGATTTGTTTAACCGAGAGCACAAGGAAAAGTTGTGGCACGAGGTAGTGGCCCCGGGTACAGCAGCTGCCCTTTGGGAGGCGAGGCGGAGGGGCAGCGGTGTTGGAGGAGCGGGGGGCGAGGGTCGGCCAGGCACCGCTGGGAAGGAGCGTGGCACGGGGGTTTGTACGCCTGTGTGAGCAGCCATTGGCTTTATTTCTGCTTTCTCAATTCCAGTGGCTGATGCATTGCTGTTAGTAAAGTGGATTTTCTTCAGAAGAGATTTTGCAGCCTTTAGCTATTTTTAGCAATCTCTAAGAGCATAAATAAAAAAAAAGGAGAGCTTATACTCAGCGTCTCTTGGGAGCAAGAGGCTACATTGTGAACTGTTGGACAGTATAACAAATTTTTGTATGTGTCCTTGCCTTTGTCGGCTTAAAAATTGAAAAATAAGGGTTTTCTGTTAATGTACTCTTGATTTCCTTGGGAAGTGAGGATATGGCACTGAAGAGTCATTGATGAAGTCGCAGTAGTTAGCCCTAACCGTACTAATGTCTGAGTCTAACCAAGTCTTGCATCAAATCAGTGAATCAATACATTTTTCTTGCATTCATATGCACTCTCCCTTTTTTCTATCCTTAAGGTTTTAATTATAGACAATCATAGCTTGAGTATTACTGTGAATTTATTGCACAGTGTGAATATATGCATTGTCAAAATAGGTTGTATACTGCTATCAAATTAAAATCTCATTTTGCTTTGGCGATAGTGCATTTTCAAAGTGATAATTAAGAAAACCCTAGCTTCAGATAGGAAGAACTATAATTTGTGCTTTTGGGTAAGTCCTTCCTGAAGTCAGTTTCACTGTGTTTCGTAGTTAAAACCACACAATTAAAGTACATTTTCATGCAAGAAATGTTTCTTTCCCCATTTTTATCCTGTAATAAAATTTTATTCAAATAGATCTCTCATCTTGCCCATATCACAGGTGTAACCAGTTGAATCTTGGAAATGAAAGACTGAAAGCTTTTGAATGTACTTTCTTTCTTCCTTTACGTTTCTAGATCCCTCGCTCTTCCCCTGCCATATTCTGCAGTACGAGTGGTGGAGGTTCCTTGCTTCCAGGCACAGTTTTTAACTCACTTCAAACATCTTAATTTGCAAGTTTAATTCAGTCTGTTTCATGTAGTTATCTTTCAAATTAATTTTGTCTTCTATAACAGTTAAACAGCTTTCTAGACATAAGGAAGAATGGGGATGGGGTGGTTAGAGAGAGACTTCTGAAGTAGATAATTAAATAACTTTAAAACAATTTAAAAGAGGAGAGTCAAAAGCTAATGGTGCTTTATGAAGTGGCACGTGCACATGTGGTTTTTCTCTTATCTGCACAAATCACTGACACTGCTTTTTTCTTGTTTTAGGCCATTGAACAAAAAATCAAAGGTAAGTTACTTTAGAGTTATTTCTATGCTGTATACTATTGCTGCATTCTTAAATATGTTGAATCAACTGGGTCACCTGAAAGCTCTTCTCAGAACTAAAAGGTGGGATCCTTGAAACTTGAGTTGCACTTTCTCAAAGTGACCACGAAAGACTAGAAAGGTAATGGCTGAGGTTTTATGCCAGGGATCAGAGTCTTCTGTTCTTCCTGTTTTCCATTCTAATTACTTATACAGCACCAGACATATATGTAATACCCTGAGTTCTTTTCCTTATTTACTTTTTTCATTCACCTTTTTTGCTATTTGAAAGGTGCACGAACACTCTAACACGTCAGGTATGACCATGTGCATAGAGATCCGCCCCGTGGATCTGTTTGAAACTCAATTTCCAAATATTCTAAGTGCAGCTGGGGTTGGGAATGCTTGATAGACAAGTAACTGATATGCCTAGATGTTACTGACTGTTGCACGTGGAGAGTTCGTCCTGACAAAATGCTGGAGATCGTGGTGTCCAAGTGCTGTGGTTGGGATGTCCAGCGGCAGGCTGGGAGTGCCGCAGTCGCTCCGTGTTTGTGGGTTTTATACTGATCTCCATTCCGGACAGCTTCTATAAAGGGGAAAAGAAGATTCTTTTAACTTTCTTTTTAATTCTGGCTCATAACCTGTTAGTTGGGAAGTGGATAATCATTGCGTAAGTGGTGATGTGGAGTGCTTGCTGAACCCCTGTTTGCTGGGTTTAATTTAATACCTCCTTGAGCAGGGGTAGGAACAGGAGCTCGGGAGCCCCGCTTAGCGGAGATGCAGTTACTGTTGGAAAAATCAAAAAGTGTTTGAAGTGCTGTTCTGGCGTGAAGGTAGTAAAATGGTAGAGGACATACCACACCCGAGAAGAGACAAAGGAATAAATGGAAGTGTCCATGACTGAGGTGTGCGTTTGAAGCAGCAGCAGCCTAGTTTGTGTGCAGGTTCTCTGCATAAAAAAATACAGCAGTTCTCCTGCTGAGGGCAGAAGTACCGATTACCAGGTATCAGGAGACACATTTATGTCTGGTTTATTCAAGTGCAATGTGTACTTAACTGTGTGTGTTCAGATGGGGAAAAAAAAAAAGCCCCGGACCAGCATGTTTTCAGTGTGTGAGGATGCTCCGCGGAGGGAGCGAGGGCAGCCCGGGTTCCATGTCCTGGGGAGTTCTGCGTGGTGCTGGGAGGAGGCTGGTGGGTTGGTTCTGGAGTATTGATCGCTTGAGGCAGAGGGGTGCAGGAGTGCCGCTGTCCCCTTCCTCTAGCTGGTGGCAGTAATGGAATTTGTGTTCTGTATGTGGAACCATCCTGGGGGTTTCCTTGGACTGTAGGTCCTGGTCTTTCCAGCCTGGCTCTGCTCGCTCTCATCAGCTGGGAATTCTGTGTTTGTCTGTAGGCGCAGAACTGGATACTTAATAAAAGTGCTGGAAGAGTATTACAATTAATAAATACTCTTCGCTTGTTTTCCAAAGCACCCTTTTCCAAGCAGAGCATGGAATTGCATTTGGAGTCCAGGCTGAGCATTTGTTCTCTTCTGTAGATTCCTGCCATGAGGCTTCTAAGATAATATACCAGGTTTAAAGAGCTGTGAAAGTGGTTTTATTCTGAAGTAATAAAATGTATCTGAAAATATAGTGGAAAAGGAAAATGATAAAATACTTTGCTGTAGATAATACCGTCCATTTAGAATGAACATTTGACCCTGGGTATGCTGCACTAGCATCCATGCGTCACATCAGGGCCGAGGCTGCAGAAGCAAATGGCTAAAAATAGCTTGAAGATGGGAGGGCAGGAATTCTGCTCAGTAGCTACCTGATGGTAATCTTCACATTGAAAGAAAATGCCTTTCTTTTGAAGGACAAAGTAAATCTTGTTCATTTTCTCCTTGGAGGCCTCGTGTTTACTGATGGAAGTATTAAGTTCCAACTTTAATATTATATTATTATTAAAAGGGTATTTCTGGAAGTTTAGCAGGAATGTAGAGTTGTCAAAGAGGCGCAAGCTGACAGTCCTGAAGAAGTACAGACGTCGTGGGGTTCAGATACACAACTTTTTGCAGCAGTTTCTGTAGCAGCAAAGCTCGTCGCTTGTGTAGCACTCTCATTGTTTCACCAGTTTTGCCTGCTTGTGTTCAGGATGCAAATTAATGTTTCATTAGTTTCCAAGTTTCCATCGCGTTAATGTCATAAATAATTTATTCCATGCATGAGCTGAAGATAAAATACAAGAGTATAGGATCTCTAAATAATTCAGAATTATGTTCTTCCTTTCAGACAAGTAGCTGGTTAAGTGGTGGGGGGGGTGGGGAGGTTATTTCTTGGTTTTAAGCGTAGTTTGGATGGCTCCAGAATGTTGGTTTAGCTAAGGTAGAAATTGCTTTTGTACCAGCTGAAGTAGCTACCAGTGTGCATGGAAAATTATAAGACCACCTTCTGAGGAAGTTGGTTAAGTGGTGTTTTTTTTTTTCCCCGTTGAGGATTAGGAATGGAGTAATGAAGATGATGCTAATAGAAATGTTTCTGGTACAAGTCACAGTTTAATACTGTAGTATCGTCATTAAAAATGCATGTGTGTCATTCCTGTGGATTTCAAGTGTTCTAACCTGTCTGGTGTTATATATCTGGTTTCGTTAAAGAGGGAAGAGGAAGTCCATAGGAGCTAGAGACGAATGTATTATTTAGTTGCTAAGCAGAAGGTTTCTCTACGTGTGCAGCAGCTAGCTTAACAAATTCGTACATTGACAAGTGCCCTCCGAGTGCTCTTGTACCAGGTATTTTAGGAAAAAATAAGTGTCATCTGAAAGTCCTTATTTGTTGAGAACACTGTTGTGTTGTCAACTGTTGTGGTGTTCCCTCTGGCTTGGCAAAATATGATTTTTTTGCTGTGTTTAATGTTAATGCCATTAAAGACGGAGAAATCAATACATTCACCCTGAATTTCTCCTGAAACAGGACTCTGCACCGTGGCCACGGGTGGCTAATGATAAGCCAAGCACTAAAGTAAAGGTGATTTCAGAAGAATGTTTGAGTTGTGTTTTCTGTGCTCCCTTCAGTCATCGTGGTGCACTTCTGCAGAATGAGATTTCACGATGAGATGAAATATCTTTGTGCGCACGCTGTAGTGTATGTACATCATACCGAGTGAAGTAATGGATGAAATTGGCACAGCAGTGTTGATGCTGAGGCTGGTGTTGTGGTGAGCTGTTCGAGTGCTTTTGTGCTTTGAGAAACAGCACAAGCTGGAGCTGGGAACATCTGTCGGGTTTCAGTTCTGAGTTCCCCCGCTTTGCAGAAGGCAGAGGCATGGAGTACTACTTTTATTGCAGAACAGAATAAACTTTGAATTAACCACTGAAACGGAAAGTGCTTTTAAAAATAGCTCGGTGTGGAATTGAAATCTTTGACTCATGTTTCCCACCTTGGAAACTTCTTATTCGTTTTGTTCTCTGTGAAGCAGAATTGCCCGAATCTACTAACTCTTCGGGGTTTTGTCAGTTTTCTTTTTGGTTTTTTTGTGGGTTTTTTCACTTGCTTAACTATGCTTTTCCTCATTGGAAAAACTGTTATGTTAGCTTTTAAATCTCAAAAGCGAATAGCAAAAATGAACAGGATAAGAAATGCTCGCTGTTAAAATCGCCCGTAGGAATGGCACGCAGCTTACCTTTGTGCGGATCCTCAGGGGTTAATGAATTGGCAAACAGTTAGATATTTTCCAGATCAGCTAGCTGAGCTTACAGCTGCGGCCATTTTTCCACCACGAAAATTCTAGCACTACATCTTACGTGTGTCAGCTTGAAAGCCAGACTTCCTCTGTTTGCCCTTCAGCATTCCAGCCCTGACAACTCTTTGGGGCACGCCGGGCGGGGAGCGAGCAGCACAATACATTTTTAAGAGGTCAGCTTCAGCAGCAGCGAGAAGAAACATTTAAATGACAGCTTGGTGCTGCTCTTTGTGTGGTGCAGCAGACGATTTGATCTCTGTACGCTGGTTCTGTGCGAGGGAGAAACTGTTTTCCGTCTGCATTAAAGTTGTTCAAACAGCTGCCATTTTTTTTATTGGAGGGGGAGTGTAAGTCCCTGGGCCCCTACTCCAGGAGGAGTTGGCAGCAGCTCTCCTGGAGCAGTAAAATGACACCATGCTGCTCCTCCATTTTCTAATGAAATCTGCAGAGTGGGAAAGCAACACAAGTTGGAAGCGTCTTTCTTTGGAATCTCTCTGTAAACTGTAACTTCTCCATCCCCTGCTTTGTGGGTTTTCAACAGGTTTGTTCTTTCTGAAAATCTGTCACTTTTCATTTATTAGGAATGAAACTTGCTGTTAACTTGCTGTTAGTAATCAAGTAAATGAACTGTGAGAGGCTGTGGGTCTGTTCGTGTTCTCTTGCTGCCTCAATGGGATTCAGAATAAAACACTGGTGTGCAGAACAGGCTGCTGTTAAATGAGCAACTTGCTTATAACAGATTAAAATATTAAGATGATGGTTAAGGGGTGTTGGGATTTATAGCAACCGTGTTGGAGTATGAATGTATTATTCAGTCTTGGGGAGCAGAAAGCGTTGGGCAGGATGAATTGTGTAGCTTAAAACTTCCTCTGTGGTACTTGGGGAAGTGAAGGCAAGGGAACTCTGTTGCTCTTCGGGTTAATATCGGTTTGAAATCAACACACCGATGTAAACTTTGCATGCTCTGTAGTGTAACTGTATTGTCCGGTAGATTTCTCTTTAATTTGCTGGCCATCGTAGAAGGAATTACCGTATTTGCTAAGGAAATGAATGCCTAGAACATACAAGAAACAGGATTTTCTTAAATTGTTTGTGAAGCCTTGTTCCTGTCGTAGCTTAGGGGCTGCCTTGGCACGAAGCAGCTGTTCCAGTAGTCTTATAGTCTTATAGTCGCGATTACCTGCAGGTCCTTTGGAGTCTGTTAAAATACGCGCTTTGTCTTAAAGAAGTGTTAATTAGGAAAGGAAAGTATTAACATAGCTGCACTGCAGCACTGCCCTGAACACGCTGCTGCAGCTCTGGCCGTCTCCTGTCGTGCAGAAATGGTTTCAGTTGGTCTGAGAGGAGCAATTGTACACGAATGGAAGTAGCAGCGCAGGGAAGCGGAATATCTTTCGTTGGCCGTGTTCTGGGGTGTCGTGTGTTGTATTAAAAATCTCTTCAAGCCAGGTGTGCTTTCCACTGAAGCTGACAGCAAAAAAAAAAAAAGCTTAAATACAGTGTGCAGCAGGCTAAAGGACGCGTGTGTCCCTGAGCGGTGCCATTACTGTGTGACTGCTTCCTTGGCTTGATAATGACATGCTGGCTGCAGAAGGTGGTGGTTTTCCGTCTGTGCTGTCAGCACGCCTCGGGTGTGGGCTGAGCTCTGCTTTAAACTGTAACGAGCAGTTAGTGTGAATCAGTTGCAGCAGGAGGCATATTGATAGATTAAAAAGTTAAGATTTGGGCGGTGGTTACACACATTGTGGTATGGGAAGAATTTTTTTTTTAATTTCAAAGCTTGTTGCAGTAGTAGACCACAGAAATGTGCTGAGAGCTATGCATTAAATTGTTGACAAATCTTAGCTGTTTGCTGCAACAGTGCCCTCACCCCCCAAGGCTTAGTAGTTTTCAGTTATTTTAATTATTTTTCAAACAGAAATATTTAAAAGGAATAAAGGGAGGTAGATTTGGTTAAGACTACTTTGTATCTGTGAAATTCAGTTTTGATGATAATGTGTTGTCATGTAATATGCATCAAAACATCGTGCAGGGAATCAGAGTTACATGCTGGAAATTCTGACATAGGTAACAGCTTGAACTGGTGGAATCTGCGGTGGTGTTGGTGATTTTTATCAACTCGGCAATTTATCTAATCACTTTTGAATCCTTTTAGTTCCCTGTGCTCTGTGGTTAAGTTGACTTACGTCTTGGCCATTCTTCCCCTTAGTTCCATCCTTCTGCAGCCAGCTGTGAAATAGAGCTGGGTCAGGGCTGTGGCAGAGCGGGGAGATGGTGGGGCTGCAGGGGAGCGTGCTGGGGAGCAACCAAAGCTGGGGGCCTCTCCTCTCCCCTCCGGAATTCTCTCCAAGGCCTGGAACTGGCCACCTGGGAAACCAGGAGGTCCCTAAAATTTGTCTTGTCTGCTTTTCTTAAGTAGCTTCAATACAATATTCCATTGAAACACAACCTGGATGCTGATTCTTAGGTGGCGTTTTAAGGAGTTTGTTTTCATACATTTTTTAATGTTGTGTTCACATGAGTCTGTTCCTGAAAGTGAACAATAACATTGTCTTTAGACAAACAAACAAAAATTCAAAAGCCCCAGAAAACTACATTTTCAGTCACGCAGTAACCATATTCCTGCTTCTGGCGTGCCAGGAAGTTATTAAATGGCACACAGCAGGGAAGCGGTGTGAGGATGCTGCTCTCGAGCCCTAAGTTGTGTATGTTTAGATGCTGCCAGTGTACAAACCACTCTTGACAATAAATACCGCCTGCCAGTAACTGAGACCCGACTTGTAGTCGGGCGCTGCCTGGCCCAGCAGTGGAAGGTGAGAGCCCTCGCTGGTCCCGAGCAGTGGTGCCTGCCTCAGTTTCCCCCTTCCCCAGATGCAGGATCAGTCCTCTTCCACATCCTGCCAGCGCCTTGGCGATGGTGTTGGAGCAGTTTGGTGGAGCTGGGTCCTGAACTCCTCTCGTGGGAGCTCGGTGAGAAAAGCACGGGGATGATTTCAGCCTGCGTCTCTGTTCCCCTCTGTTGGCTGAACAGCCCCAGGAGGAGTTGTGTTGCTGGGGAGGGAGTGACCTGTGGCTAGCAGGAACCTCTTTGCATGCTTGTCACCAGAGGAGTCACATTACCGAGCTGTGCCCTTGCTCTTAGCAGCAGGACAGCCACACAGATTAAACCATTTTTCTTTCAGTAACTTCTAAAAGTGCCGGTTTCGTTTTGTGGAGCTCTGAGGAGCGATGGTGACGTGCCCATGGAGGCAGGTCAGTTCTAGGAGGTCTGACCAGGTCTGGAGCTAGCTCGGAAGGTTCTGCGGTAAATGTGAATGCACTTCATGGATATTTCACCCGAGAAAAGTGAAAATCACCTTAGCACGTCAGGAACGTAAGGGACTGGAAGCGCAGCTTGCCTGTTGTGGTGGCAGGGGTGACGGCCGTAGCACCGGGAAGGACACGTCCAGCAGCTCGCAGCGTTCCTTCGTCCCCACTGATCCTGGTTCCCTACCCGCTCACCTGCACACCCCATACCGACCCCCTGTGCCTCTGCGCTGCTTGGGGAGGTGTCGAGTGGAGGGTGTCGCAGTTCCCCCTTTGTGCAGCATCGGACTTTGGTGTCTTCGCTCGCCGTTGACCCCTGCTAATTATTTGACCTTCACCTTCCCTGGAAGTGGCCGTGCTGTCCAGACTGCAAGATCATTTGGAGTTGCAGTTGCGCGTTTGGCACGTTACCGATGCCGGCACAGTCCTGCCAAGCTGCACACGGGGGGCTGCCTGGGCTCTTCGCTTTTCCTGCTGGTGACAGGTTGCCTTTGGGGTGTTTGTGTATTTCCCTTTGGATGTTAGGGTTGGTAAAGCAGGCGGGTCTTACCTTCTGTATGTCCTCTTCACCCCTTTTCTTTTTGTGCCAGACCATAACATTTTTCTATACGTAACACTTAAGTTTCCCATTGGAGTAAGAATTCTTTTCTTAGTACTTAAATATTTTCTTGAATAAAGTTTAAGTGCCAAAATAAACTAGCATAGTGCTGATTAGTCAGAAAAAGCTCTAGAAAGCTTGTTGGTAGTACATACTTTAACTGTTGGGAGTGATAGCAAGACAAATTTCTGCTTCCAGATCTGTGCTGTTAAAGCCGTGTGATTATGGGATGATTGGGCTTTTGGTGGGAAATGAGTAACAACTTGAATCAGAAGAAATGCTGCCATTATGTGATATATAAGCAATCTGAGAATATTGACTTAGTCTTCAATTTTTTAAGTTGCTGTTCTGATGAATAACTTTGTCCAACTTTCTTCTTTTTGGGGGTGGGGGCAGTGCCAGAACAAACAAAGACAAGTGTAAGCCAGCCTCAGCCTGTCACCTCTAACGGCACTTCTGCAGTAACCAGCACTAATAATAATGCCAAGCGGGCCACAGCCAACACTCAGCAGCAGCAGACCTTGCCTCGATACCCTCCTCGTGAAGTACCACCGCGATTTCGACACCAGGAACAGAAACAGCTTCTGAAACGAGGTCAGCAGTTACCAGTGATAGCTGCAAACCTGGGATCTACTCCTAAAGCGTTAAACGGCCAGTCAGGAGGCAGTGCTGTCACAAACCAACAGCCCGTGACCAACGGAGAAGTGCCGAGCAGCAGCAAAAAACAGCCAGGTGAGAGGGAGGTACCTTGTTTCCCTTTACTTAAAATGCAATAGATGAAATTCCGTTACCGGTGCAGTATCAATATTGGAGATAAAGCACAATGAGATCATTTCCTGTGGTGTAGCTTTCAGCCGTCGTTGTGCAAGGTTCATACTGACACTCGGGACATCCTAGATGCTCGTTGTGCCGGTGGTGTGCAGTAAACGTGTCTGGTTTTGAGCAGATGTTGAAACCAAGGTGACCACTGCTTTATGTTCTGAATTTCTGATCTTTATCCTAATCGTTGATACAAACATGGTCATGGTATGAAGCATCTTTTTGCATCATCTCAAAGGATGAGGCTTTCAGACAGTTCCCGGAGCATTATGAACAGCTTCTCAAGACTTTTTTCTTTTGTTTCTTCATATCCACAGATACAGATGGGGTACAACTTGTTTAGAATATCAGAATTGCTTTTTGCTGTTAGGTCAGAGTTTTCCCTTGTTTGTCTACCTGAAGCTTGGTTGTTTTACAAAATGGATTGATCTTTACCTGTAGCACTAACACTGTCTAAGGGTAGTTATCCTTTGTTATTTTGGCTTGTTATGCATTCTCTTCAAATAGCCTCTTAAGAGTAGTCACCTTACCTGCTACATGAGCTTAGTTTGCTGTTCAGTGAAGGTACTGGTGTGCAGTTCAGCAAATCTTTGGGAACAATACGAACAGTCTATTTTTGAACAGGTAAAAACTAACTTTCTTTTAGTGTTCTAGATTTTCAAAGGGATTTGGTGTTAATGCACGCTAACACTTAATATGTTGGACAGAAACTTTCTTACCATTATGCTGTATTTATTTTTTGACATGCACATAACAGCGATGGTGTAACTTGTTCCCACAGATAGCTTCTTCTGAAACTTTACTGAGTTCCCAGTGTTGCTCAGTGTTTATACACTACAGCGATACAACTCCTAGCCCCTTCAGTTACAAAAAAGATTTCTGGAAAATAGCCTTGATATTTCAAGTTTTAGTTAAATTTTGAGTTATTCTGGTTACTGAATCTTGGAGAATCAGTATTTAAAATGAGAGTAAACAGTCAAGGCATTGGAAGCAGTTTATCCATGTGCCCCTTGGGAAATGTTTCCGATGTAACATACTGATAGAACTCTTTACCATTCCAAGAAGTGACTTTTAAGCAGGTAATTATTTTTTTTTTACTTCACCTGTGTAGTTTTGTTCCTGTCTATGCCCAGGTCTAGAGTAAACTTTCATACACTTGCTTCTAAGATGAAACATTTTCTCCAATATATATCCTCTGCTGCTCAAATTGTATGGCAGCAAGTAGTGATTTAAATAAAAATTCTTGTGTAAACTAATGTAAGGAGCATTACTCTTCATACAATTAAACCT
This sequence comes from Syrrhaptes paradoxus, assembly GCA_013400615.1. Lineage (NCBI taxonomy): Eukaryota > Metazoa > Chordata > Aves > Pterocliformes > Pteroclidae > Syrrhaptes > Syrrhaptes paradoxus. Next base: position 61,520 of record VZTO01006293.1, on the reverse strand, counting down.
CTTAATGCTGTCCAGAGGATATTTTGAGGATACCGTCCTTCATTTCACTTCTTTTGTGAACACCAGCCCGTTGTGTAATTCGTCGGGTTCCCATTTGGGCATTGCATTCTTCTCGGTTTTGCAGCGGTGTGGCTGGACAGCCTTTAGGCTGGGAGATGTCACCGTGTCCCCGCACGGTGCTGCCACAGTGCTGTGCTGAGTGTCCAGAGCAGCTGCTTTGGGAGCAGTCCTGCAGGTTGAATAATATATTGGTTATTAAATCATATGTCTGCACATCCAGCTGGTAACCAAAAGGTTCTGAGAGCCTTTAAGGGAGCGAAAGGTTGACTGAGTCACTTTCCAATTCTAAGAAAACGTTTGTAGTGTCTGTAGCATCCTGTCAGACCCTTGTTAGCTGTTTGCTGTGCTCAGGACGTTCCCGTGTGTCCAAGGCAGCCCGGCCAGAAGTGACCAGTGGTGCTGGGCAGGCAGGCTCTCCTTTCTCGCTGCCGTGTGGCTGTCTATGTGCTTCAAACATCTCTTTCCGCTGGTATAACTGGCAACAATGCCTGGTTTGGATCTTTTGTCATGTCCTTTGAGAAATGTAGGTAAGATGAGAATGAAAAGGAAGCTTATTTTTCAGCACTAGATTGTTGTAACGGTTTCAAAAGCTCATTGAATGGCTTGCCTGCGAGGCAGCGTGGAGGTGGCCACAGTCCCGCAGCGCACAGGAGTGACTCTGTGTCTTTTGACACCTTTGGATCTGAAAGGAGATGCTGGTCCTTTGCCTGTCTCAGTCCTACTCTCCCTCGTTCCTCTTTTAGCCCCCAACAACAATTTCTAGGTACTCTCCTTGTTGTTATCTCTGAAATTAAAGATCTCATGACATTTGACTTGTCTGTAGATCTCTTCCTGCTGAAGAAATATCCATGTAGAGAATAACAAATTTTGTCCCATGATAAATACCTTTGAAGATGAAGTTTTAAGTATTGTTTAATAGATATTAAGATCAATCTGTATTTTAGGGCTAAAAGAAAAACTGTAGCTTGACACGTTGAAGTCAAAATTGGTAATGTCTCGAGTTGTTTTATCTGCCATTCCCTGGCAGACCCGGGTGGGCTCTCTCCCTGGTGCAGCTGTGGTGTTAGTTCCTTGGTAGGTGCTCTGTAGAATACGGGGACCACAAGTACTGTGACATTTGAAGTCTTCCTTTGGCCACAGTAAGTTTTTAAGCCTTTGGTATTGGAGAATTTTTAAATTATATCAATGGTTAAAAAAAACCCAAACCTCTTTTGTTTTGCATGGATAATCATCTCTTTTTTTTTTGAAAATTAACCTGCTTTGTTTAGGAGTAAAGCGTAAGAGGGATAGTCCTGTGGGTTGGTTTTTTTCTTGCTGTTTTTGGGACATTATCTTTTTATCAAAGACATGTAAGTGAAGCTCATGCCATGTAGTACTTCTGAAACAGGTACAGTCTTGTACCAAGATGGTTGTTTTAAGGAATCTACACAGGTAGCTCTTTATCAGAACATTTTCACACCCAGTTCAGTTGTTTGACTGAAATTTTCCCCCATGTGTAAACTTTACAGGAGCGGAAGGTGTCGGACGCTGCCTTGGGATGTTTGTTTGCCTTTGTGCTTTGTAGCGCATCAGAATAGCTGGTGGTTGTTCCACAGTGAAATGATTTATGTAGTGAACTGAAATATTTCCCAGCAGTAATTGCTTACAACTGTGGGACAGGACAGAGCAGGAGAGCACCGTCAGGCTCCTGGAGCTGGTCCAGTTACTTGGATTCTGCCTCTGACAGGACTGGGTCTCGCTTTATCCTTGTGCGTCTTGCAGCAGAGCTGCAAAATGATGTTACAGCTGGAGCTTTTGGGGAAAAAACGTTCTTCCTGTAACTTGAGTGTTTTTTCTCGGTTATTGTAGGAGTCAGGGAAGAAGCGAGCAGTGGGATTTGCAGTTAGTAGTGATGGAGTTTGACTTAATTCAGGAAACATTGCCTTAAATGTGACAGTGATGGTCTCCAGCTGTAAAATTTGTGAATGTGAAACATTCAGCTTGATTTCATATGCTGCCTGTAGGACACTGAGGAGGAGGAAGCTGTGAAGGACTGGTAAATGAAAGCTTGTTAGGCACACGGTTAGGTTCAGAGTTGGACTGTCCTTGGTTATTTCTGTTTGCTACATCAGCTAGCAAAATAATGGCTTTCAGGTGGAGAAGGCACGCCATTCAAAGAAGTGATATGAACTTAAGCCTCAGGCCTGACCTCTGAAATTCTCAGGGCAGTCAGAAATTAACTGGCTTTGGTTTCACTGACTATAAATCCTTCCTCTTTTTATATAAAAAAAACTTCTAGAATTAAGGACATGTTAAAGTCGTTACTTAAATGCCAAATGTATAAAAACTAACCCGTAGTGGAAGTATTTAGTAGTGGAAATATTTCGTAAAAGCAGCAAAACTGCTAATAATTAAACCTCAGCGCTGCAAGTAGAAAGCTGGCTCTGCTGTCAGGGTATCTCCTCCCCACGCCGGGGGTCAGGCAGCTCGGGACTCGCTCGCCTGTTGCTGGCAGGGTCGGTGAGATGGAGATGGCTCTGAGAAGCCTTTCCTGCAAAGGGGTGCTAATAAATGGCTTAAAAGTAGTTAGTGCTTTGGGGACTGCTCTCAATGGGCTCATTTACTCAAGTAACACTTCTGTAATTTTCTTGCCTTTTTTTTTTTTTTTTGTAGGCATGCCTCCCATTCGGGACTTGGTGAGCCACTCCCCTAACCAGTCAGGTTAGCTCTTTAAATCTCACCTTTTTTTTTTTTTGCACTACGCATGTTTGTAGTAGTTACATGTTTCACACAGTTTTGTCAGACTTTTTTTTTATATTATTATTCTTTGGCTTATGTTTCTCAGTAGCATGTGCTGTCTGAATGACTGAAGTATGCTTTCTCTGTGCCGCTGCATACTGCTTTTGGTTAAACTTTTTTTTTCTAAAATATGTCAGAATTGACACCAAAACAGGTGTTTTGACTGTGTGTGTGGCACCTTAGCTTTAAAATACTAAGTGTCTTTTTTTTATTAACCTGTATTCTTACGTGTTGAATTGCCTCCCCATGGTGTTAGCTGAACGCGAGCCTGTGCCAGATCAGAGCCAGGTCACAGCCTGGGGAGGAAGCCGTGGCCGGGGCCCTTTCTGCTTTGAATGCTGAGTTTACGGCGGGGTAGCACGTACGTGGAGCCTTCGGCTGTGTGCTGTTCGCTGGATCTGACTGTGGAGAACGCTTCCTGTTTATTTTTAAGTGATGTTTTGGAGTGAATGTGCTGGCGACGCTTGGGGGCGTGCCGTAGGGCACAGGCAGCGCTGCGGGATGGTTCGGCTGTGCCATGTGCCCCTCGGGCTGCGCTGGGCACGGCCCTTGCGTGCGGCATCTCTGCTGCTTGCCTTGGAGACTTCTCTCCTTTGGTCTTTTAATACAGGTTAAATGTCTTTTTTTTTTTTTAAGTATCAGTGTGAGATTTGAAGCCTTGGGTTTTCTTGGACACTTGCTCAGACCCTACAGTGTTTTCCAGTAACACATGAATAGGCAGGTTCTGGGTTGTGCTCAGCTGAACAAAAGTCTTCCATTTCTCCCAAGGATGCTGCGTGGTTCTCCCAGACCTGGGCTGCCCGGTGCTCCTGACTCTGGCAGTGCTGTTTGTGCCTGCTGCGGCCCTTTCTCCGCGGCTCCCTGCTCTCATCTGCTGTGCCAGCCCTGGCGCTCCTGTTGGGGTTACCGTGTGGAGCTGAGCTGATTGCTGGGACTCTCTCAAGCTTCCACCCTCCTGGTTGCTGGAGGAGCAGTGGCTGGTCCCGGCTCTGGGCTGCTCCGAGGTCTCTCAGAAGCAGGGGCTTTAGTTCGACTCAGTGTCTAGCTCGATGGTTGTTCTTTCAGTGCAGGCAAATAGTAAAAAAAAACTTCACAGAGGTTTTGTACTTGTGTTCTGCTGCCGGTTTGTCACGTGCTTCACGCTTTCACAGTTTCAGCTTCGGGTGCACCTGGGTGCCTGTGTTTGGATTTAGCAGTGGGGGGGCTCTGCAGTAAAGCTTCAGACATGGAGACTGAAATGGATAGCACTTGCTGATGTGCACGTCTGTAACCGTGAAAAGTTTGTAAGTGACTGGGATGTGTGTCATCTTGATTCCTAGGTGTGATCAGCTTGCTTTTAAAAAGAAGCAGTAGTTCTTATATAAATGAAAGTTAGAAGTATCAGTTCAGCTGCTGCGCTTAATCTGTACTTCTGCAGCGGGAGAGCTTTAGATGGGTCTTGTGGTTCTTGTGTCAGATTGAATAAAAGAAAATATCTTAAATAACTTGTACTTAAGAATTCTTATAGAATGTGTTTTAATGGGGGTGGGAGGGGAAGGTGTGTGTTTCTCTGGCTGTTGTCACACAGCAATTGGTATTATGAGGTCAGTTTAATATCCTGTTTAGATTTCTGCTTTTCAGAATGATTTTATATGGTACTACAGGTTTTAATATGTATGTTTTTAAAAATACTTTGTTTATCATGATACAGAGTATTTTTAAAAAACCTTTTTCTCTGGAAAAGAAGAACTGTGCCCTTAGGAGCGCTGCTTTGTGCTTTTTGTGAGAGTGCAGCTCTGCGTGCTGGTAAGAAGTGTTCCAGGTGATGTGTGTGCCAGTGTTCTGAGCAGCTGGACTGGGGAGCTTTCTCTGTCATCTGCAGCAACTGTAGGATTAAAATAAGCAAAATAATTCTTGGCTATTCTTGGCTTAGTATCTTTGTACTTTTTTTCATCTTCTTAATGAAGTGATAATAGTAAATTTATAATAATGCTCTTGGACTTTCCTTCTTCCCTTTAGATCTGAACCACAGTGGTCTAGGATCCCATTATGAAAATTCTCACTGGGGACCAGTCTCTTCAAATAGTGACTCCAGCACAAACTGGGATAAAGTTATTGTAGACGGCTCTGACAAAGAAGCATGGCCATCAATCACTGGCAGTGACCCAGAGCTGACATCAGAATGTATGGACACTGACTCTGCCTCTAGCTCTGGGTCAGAGAGAAACCTCGTTATAATGGCTTCAGGGAGCACAGGTGGTGAAAACGATGGCATTCGAAATGGCATTGGACATGGTTCTCAAAATAAGTTTGTGGTTGGTAGCAACAGCAATAATGTGGGCAATGGAAGTATTAATGGGCCGTGGGGTTTATCCCATGGAACCATAATAAGCACATGTCAAGTTTCTGTGGATGCTCCTGACAGCAAATCTGAAAGTAGCAACAATAGAATGAATGCTTGGGGCACCATAAACTCTTCATCAAATGGAGGGTTAAATCCAAGCACTTTGAATTCAAATGGCAACCATGGTGCCTGGCCTGTATTGGAGAACAATGGACATGCCCTGAAAGGGTCTGTAGGGAGTGGTAATCCTGGCACAAGTATCCTGTGCAGTACCATAGGTCAGATGTCCAACAGTCAGAGTATTAACTCTAAGGTGGGTGCTTCAGCCCATGGTTCCTGGGGAAGCCTTCAGGAAAACTGCGATTCTGAAGTCAATGGTACAAGGAAGGTTTCATTCAGTGGGCAACCTCAAAACCTTAACACTGAAATGAACGGACCAAATAACACTACTAACTTTATGACCTCTAGTTTACCAAACTCTGCTGGTTCAGTGCAGATTAACGAACTGCCTAATAATACAGGGCACGGGGCCTGGCGCGTGAGCACAATGAATCATTCTCAGATTCAGGCCTCTCCAGTTACAAACGGCACCTCCATTTCTCATCTTAGCAACGGTGAGGCGAAAAATGGTGGCTCTTACGGTACTACGTGGGGTGCCTATGGTTCTAGTTACTCTGGAGACAAATGTTCAGGCCCAAACAGCCAAGCTAATGGTGACACTGTGAATGCAACTCTAATGCAGCCAGGCATCAGCGGGCCTGGCAGCACCAACTTTCAAATCAACGGGAATAAAGGAGGAGGGGTGTGGGAGACAGGGACAGTCAGCTCCCAGAACGTGTCGTGGGGAAGCGGAAATGGTGCGAGCGCTGGCGGGAGTCGAAGAGGATGGGGCAACCCTGCACAAAACACTGGCACTAACATTTCAAATGGAGAGTGGAGTAAACTGCCGAGTAATCAGCATTCCAATGAAAGCGTGAGCGGAAGCAGCAGGAAGTTTACAAACGGATGGAAATCTACTGAGGAGGATGATCTTAACAGCCAGAGCTCTCCTGCTTCTCAGATAGCTGAGCAGAACAGCGCATGGGCCAAAACAGGTACGGGCGACAGTGAGGGTAGTTTGGAGAGTGCTGGGTGCCACGAAGACAGAGCGACTACGGAGGGACAGAATCGGGAGAGGAGGAAGGTTGACCAGCACGCGTTACTCCAAAGTATAGTGAACAGAACTGACTTAGATCCGCGTGTCCTTTCCAACTCTGGTTGGGGACAGACTCCAATCAAACAGAACACTGCCTGGGATACCGAAACATCGCCGAGGGGTGAAAGAAAAACTGACAATGGGACAGAGGCCTGGGGAGGCTCTGTGACACAGACTTCCAGCTCAGGGGGGTGTGTGGATAGACCTAGCCCTAGTAATAATGATACCTCATCTGTATCAGGGTGGGGAGATCCAAAGTCTGCTACAAGGTGGGGAGACTCCAAAGGGTCAAACAGCCAAGGGGGGTGGGAAGAAGATTCTGCTGCTACAGTAATGGTCAAGAGCAATCAATCGTGGGGAAGTGGCAAAGAGGAAAAGTCATCTTGGAATGACGCACAGAAGATCAAACAGGGATGGGTAGATGGACAAAAGGCCAGCCAGGGTTGGGCGGTTTCTGCCGGTGATAGCTGGGGCGAAAATTCAAGAAGTAACCATTGGGGTGAGGCTAAGAAATCCAGTTCGGGAGGCAGCGACAGTGACAGATCGGTATCTGGTTGGAATGAGCCAGGTAAATCAAATTCTGTCTCTTGGGGAGGTAATAATACAAACCCAAATAACTCGTCAGGATGGGATGAGCCTGCGAAGTCTAATCAGAACCAGGGCTGGGGAGACCCTCCCAAACCCAATCAGCCTCAAGGTTGGGGGGATTCCTCAAAGCCAATCAACTCTCCAGAATGGAACAAACAAGACGTTGGCTCTTGGGGAGCACCATCTGCCACAAGCAAACCCCCAGGGTCGGGCTGGCTGGGTGGACCGATGCCAGCACCAGCAAAGGAGGAAGAACCCACTGGCTGGGAGGAGCCGTCCCCTGAATCTATACGCCGTAAAATGGAAATTGATGATGGAACTTCTGCTTGGGGTGATCCAAGCAAGTACAACTACAAAAATGTGAATATGTGGAATAAAAATGTCCCAAACAGTAGCAGCAGTTCAGACCAGCAAGCACAGGTACATCAGCAGCTACTGTCTTCAAGTGCCATGTCTAGCAAGGAGAGCAGTTCGGGTTCTGGTAAGACTCGGTTTTATGCAAATTTGTTTTCTGCTAATTGTAAAACAATTCTTTTGTTCTTGCTTCATATAACAATATTTTAGATTCAAAGTGGAAAGGGGAGAGTGCCAGTGAAGTACCAGTTTTATTTCTAAAAAAAAAAAAAGTAGCAGCAATGCTCGTAGATGTTTGATATTTTTATACAGATTGTAAGATCTGTTCTAGTTTTAAATAGCTTGAGTAATAAATACTAGACAGCTATACTTGAATTCTGAGGTGTGGGAACACAGAAATTACTTAAAATAATATCCAAGGAACAAAAGTATTTTTCTTCATTTGATTCTAAAACCAATGTTGTCAAAGAACTCTCCCATAAAAGCGTTGAGGTGCTACAAGACAGAATTAAGGGCGATGGTTTTATACGGACTCAAGACCAGACCTTCTGATCTTGTAGTTTTGGGAGCAGTGGATAACGATACTAGCAGGTGAGCTTGCCTGGTGCTTATGAAGCATTTTGTGCTCTGTCTCTTTAGCTCTTAGGAACTTAATAACTTAGAAATTCCTATTATCAAAATGTAATTCTTTACATGGGACACTTGTATTTTTGTGGGTTTGTTTTGTTTTTTTTCTTTATGGAACAGCTTACAGTTGTAATGATTATCTTCATACAAAATGTGAGTGTGTACTAATGTGCTTTTTATTGTGTGCTGTGGATCTAGAAGGGCAAAAGACTCGAGTCTCTTTAGCTTTTGAGATCCTGTTTATAAACATGCCAATAACTCGTACTGCTTTGAAAAGGTTGGGGAGAGCCCTCTACTCCAGCCACTACTGTAGATAATGGAACTTCAGCGTGGGGTAAACCCATGGATACTGGTACTAGCTGGGGAGAGCCCATCAGCGATGCAGCAGGCACCTCTGGCTGGGGAAACACTTCTCTTGGTCAACAGGCTTCAAATAAACCTGGTGAGTGCTTTGGGTGTCATCTTGGAATAAAGGGGTTTGAGGAAGGTGGCATACCTCTCTAGAAGCTTGACATTGGTGAAGGATTTTTTCTCTTGAAGTAAACGTGAAGCTGACCTCTGTGTGAAGGGCAGCGTGTTCCTGCTGCGGTGCTAATCTGCTGGATGTGTCTCCCAACCAGGGCCCAAATCTATGCAAGATAGTTGGTGTGGAGATGATATGCCCTTGGCAGGCAGTCGTCAGACCAGCTGGGAGGAAGAGGAGGATGTAGAGATTGGAATGTGGAACAGCAGTTCTTCACAAGAAGCTAACCCATCTTTGAACTGGCCACCATATATGAAAAAAATGCCCACAAAGGTAATTGTGGCTTGTGTCGGGGCCCACACGTAAGAGTGCGAGTTGGCTGTGGGAGAAAGTGGTGAGGTTCCAGGCACTGCTGCTTTCCTGTTGTGTGAAATAGTTCCCAGAGGAGCCTGAGTCAAGGTTTTTGCACTGTTGTCATTTCTAAAAGCCAAGTCAGAACAGATTGCTGCTCGCAGTGGAGTACCGTTAAGCTTTAATCTTCATTCATAACATCTTATGGTGTAATTTGAGCAGTAGGTGGCAAACATCTTCTGAGCATCACAGGGATTCCTTTCTGTTTTTAAGGGAATAATGAAAGGTGGAAATAAGCAAGATGAAGCATGGATCAATCCATTCATTAAGCAATTCACAAATCTCAGTTTCTCAGTAAGTATTTACCTTCACCCTGCTTTACTGCGTCTCCGTGCTATTACAACGCACAAAGGTTCAGATTCCTACATTTCCCTGGGTTCATTCTCATGGTATTTTTCTTTTTACTTCTACTAGTCTGCCCTCTATCACCCATCCCTCTTGTTTGCATCCTCATTACAGAAAGACTGTTTATTGCTGGAAGGTGGTTGTGTGGACACTACCCAGGCATTGTCACCTGCCGTTGTACTTATCATTGCGTGCGTGTTCTGGTGTCAACTGGGTGACAACTGCAGGGAGAAATGCTTTAAAATAGCATCTCATTTGTCTTGATTTTTTTTTTTCTTGTAGGTTTGAATTGAAATAGTATAAATGGATCTTTTTGGTTTAGCTTTTGAAAATATTGTTTAATAATTATGATTCATTTTATTACTTCAGAGAGAATCACCAGAAGAAACCATACAGAGCAATAAGATGGACATGTCTGGAGGTAAGAGTAGGGAAACCTGGCTGGGATTTACTGCTTCCCTTTCTAGTCTCAGTTTACATCCTGCTGTAAATTACTTTTTAAAAACTTTATATAATATATATAGTTATATATAGTTAAATATCTGTTTCCCTAAAGAAAAGGAATGCTCTTATAGAGAAAAAAAAACTGTGCATGTCAGTAACACCACATAGGTTACATCAGCTGGCTGCTGTAGGGATGTGATCCAGAAATCAAGCGAAGCTTGTGTTAAGATGATATGAAAGATGTTCTCAGGGTGTGATGGGTTTGTTTCTTGTCATATAAGTATCTAGGTTGCTTTCTGGATACCTCCACTAAATATAAACAGGAGTGTTCCGAGTACCACACTCACTCATTGTGGTTCATTCTTGGAAACACATCTGCAGTTATAGGAACTAAATGAATACTGAACAATTACTTGAGAAATGTTTAAACCTCAGCCTAAAATGACTTGTGAGCAGTTTTATTTTTATTTGATTCCATCGACTGTTATGGTAGGATGTTGATGTATTAAGAGTTAATGTATTATTTTGATAGAATGTTTAATTAAAAGTAATTGTAGCGTTGTGGAGTATTAAATGGGCTCCTTTACTACTGGTTATGTCTTGATCTTCTAGCTTGCCCAGTGGAATTAATGATAAAAGAAAACTTAAAATTTGCTTTTAATAAACACAAATACAGTAAATTTGTGGGGGTTTTCTTAAAGCTAAATAGGTTTTTTCTTAACTGAATCATATGAAATGGCCTCTGAAATATTCACAAATGTAGGGAGTTATTAAAGGTACTACTTCAGAGCCAAGGAAATGGTTCTGCTGCTAAGAATAGAAAGTGGCATTCGCAATTGGAAACTCAAGTTTAAACAATTATACTTTCTTGTTTGTAAGAGAAAACTGAGAAGATTTTTTTTGTGAAGCCTAGAAGGATCTGTTGACACTTTGTTGATTCCAAGTTTTAAGTTGTCTGCAGCCATCGATTCAGTGTTTCCCTTCCCTTTGCAGAGAGCTGAAAGCTAAACCGATGTTTTCTTTTGTGTGCAGAAGTGTGAGCGCAGCCCTTCATAAGCATGACCTGGTTTGTGGTGTATCTGGAGAACCCCACAGTCCTCGATGCTGTAGTCACCTCTCTCCCCTTTCCGCAGGGTTACTGCAAGATAAGCGGATGGAGATGGATAAGCATGGCCTCGGCGTTGGAGATTACAATCGTGTGGTTGGAAAAGGCCCTGGTTCTCGTCCTCAAATTTCCAAAGAGTCTTCCATGGATCGCGGTCCTTACTTTGATAAGGTTAGCAGGTGTCTTGCTGCTGGACACCTCTGAACTTCTTTGACTCTGCGTTCTAAGTAGTTATCTGTGTGCTCCTTAGTGTTCTGCATTTAGTGGAGAGGAAGAGTAGAGCTTTCTTGTTAATCCATAGATATGTTTTGTTCTTTTTAACTTACTTGTATATAGTACTAAGCACTTTCTGCAGCCCGTTTGCAGTGCAAATAACTAACCTGATCTCTTTTGTTTTCTGCCTGTTTCCTGCTGGTGCTGGACTGTCGTGTGACTCCTCCCTTCTGTTCCTGCCAATGGTTTCTCCCTTCTGCTTGCTTGCTGGCTGGGTGTTGCGCGTCGGTTTGTCTGTCCCATCAGGATGGCATTGTAGCAGACGAGTCCCAAAACATGCAGTTTATGTCCAATCAAAACATGAAGCTTCCCCCTTCAAATAATGCACTACCTAACCAAGCCCTGGGCTCCCTAGCAGGGCTGGGTATGCAAAACTTGAATTCTGTTAGACAGGTAAGGCTGTGTGCGTATCCTTGGCATGTTACTTGACAGCATTTGATACCTTGTGATGTGACATCTTAGCTACCTATGGGGTTGATGTGTGTTTAACTTCTAATCACATGTGTAGGGGTGGGAGAAGCAGCGGAAGAGGTTCGCTGTCACTAACTGTCCCTCCTTTCCCCAGAATGGCAATCCCAGTATGTTTGGTGTTGGTAATATAGCAGCACAGCCCAGGAGCATGCAGCAGCCTCCAGCACAACCTCTTAATTCATCTCAGCCTAATCCACGTGCTCAAGTGCCTCCTCCATTACTATCCCCTCAGGTAACTGTCTACACAGAACATTCTGTGCGTAAACTGCCAAAATGCTGCTTCAGAAAATTGTTTATTGGTGTTGCTGATACTTATTCTGTAAATATTTGAAAACATATTTGGCTTGATCAATCTTTCAGAAACTTGGCAGCTGTTAACCAGAGTTTATAATATTCTACATCTGGTGTAAGTGACTGTGCGTTACTGTCGGTCACTCTTTGTCCTGGTCCCTTCTGCAGGTTCCAGTGTCATTACTGAAGTATGCACCAAACAGCGGTGGCCTGAGCCCACTTTTTGGCCCACAACAGGTAGCCATGTTGAATCAACTGTCCCAGTTAAACCAGCTTTCTCAGATCTCCCAGTTACAGGTAAGCTAACAAAGCTAGTTGCTCTCTGTTGTGTTTGAAAGTCTAAGTAGAGACTTAGTCAGCTATAAACTGTTCTTAATTAAAAAAAAACCAAAAAAACAACACAAAACACTGTCTCCTAGCGGTTGTTGGCTCAGCAGCAAAAAGCGCAGAATCAAAGAAGCATGCCTTCTGGTGGTCGTCAACAGCAGGAGCAGCAGGTAAATAAATACGTTTACTATTAACTTTTCAAACTATCTTTAAAGACTCTTTTTTGTCCTGAGCTGCATTTCTTGTTATAAGCTGTATTGAAGTGTGCAAGAGTGAATGGGATCATGACAAGCGTTAAAGGAGTGGCTTGGCTTAATGCTGGGGTTTTGCTGCGCTGAGGTGCACAGAACCCAAAGATGCGTTTCATTGTCTTTCTTTAAAGGTGGAGAAACTTTTACCTGTTTATATATTAACTGCTCTGTTTTTTTAAGGGTCGATCTCTTAGTATGCAGCAACAGATGATGCAACAGTCCCGTCAGCTCGATCCAAACCTGTTAATGAAGCAGCAAACTCCACCCTCTCAACAGCAGTCACTCCATCAGCCCACCATGAAATCCTTCCTCGAGAATGTCATACCCCACGCTACTCCTGAGCTGCCGAAGGGGCCCTCGCCAATCAATGCATTCAGCAGCTTCCCCCTAGGTGGGTTTAACCGCGCTGGTTTCATACAGTCGGTTCGTGCTTGTGTGACCCGCAGCCTTCCTCCCCACCTGGCCTGCCTCCTGGGGGAACAGTAGTGGTGGTAATCCTGTTAGCACTTGGGGTTTCAGTGGAAGTAGTAGTGCTTTGTGGGTCCTGTCCAGTTGTCTTTGTTCACCAGAGAACTTTATTCTCCGGTGCACTCATTCCCAGAAGGGACTGGCTGTATTTCAGTGCAAAATGCTTTGCGTTCTTAAGGAATGTCTGTCTCCTTTTATTTCTTTTTTTATCCTCTGGGTCCCAAGGATGACACAAAGTCCTTTTCTAGTTATGATTCCTGGAGCTAAAGGACTTTTAGAAGCAGAATCTATACAAAGAATCCATTGATGCAGTGTCATTTCTTTGGATGTAAAAAACATTTTCAGTGAATCTGGAATTGCATAGGTAGAACAAAATGTTGATTTCCCTTTTAGTGGTTTTGTCCAGAAAAAAAAAAAGCTTTTAGCTCTGCATTTTTAAAGAACGGTTGTCTTATTTCAGGCAAAATGTCCAAACATTTATAAATACAAACATCTCCTCTTTCTTTCTCCCTACATTTCCAGGCTTCTGTCCAATTTCTGCTTCAGAAATTCCAGGCTTGTATATTTTCTCCTTACTTTAGGTCCCTTTTTAATGCTGTCTTGCACTTACTGCACCTGTATACCATTTACCTCTTGTTCCTTATTCCTGACTTTTCCTTCTCTTCAGTTTGCTTTTCTTCTGCATTATTCTAATGCGGTCATTTCTGTTGGGCTGATTTCCTTTGCGTTCTCACTGCCCTTTGTAGAACAGTTTGATGAAGACTGCTGCTGCAATCCTTTGCTTCTAGGTGGAGTGTCGTGAGCCGGCGGGATGGTGCAGGCCATGCTCTTGCGCTGCATGTGGCACCCGGGAATTTCGCCTCTGGCCAGTCTTGAGTCCAGGCTGCTGCTTAATAGTTGCTGCTTACGACTGGCATCAAGATCTAGCTGCTGCTTCCATTCAAAGGGCAAGGCATAAAAGCTGTTAGAGACACTGAGTTAGGTCTAATGGCAGGAATATTTAAAATTCTTGGCAAACTTCGTGCTGAGCAGTTCCATCCTGCCTGTGTTAGGTTCCTTCCTCTCTCATTTGAGGTGAGCTGTTGTATGCTGTTGCTAAGTGGCTGTTTTCTCACCTTTATCGCTGCCACGTTTCAGGAACCTGCGGTGTATGTAGGATTGCTTTGAGATCCCTCAGGACTCTGCTGCAGTAGGAGCTCTTTGGGATCCCCTGGAGCAGTGCACGTGGAGCCACAGGGCCTGCAAATTTAAGCTTAAGGGTGGAAATAGCAGGTTCTGTAATTTCTTCACCATTTAGTGAAAAATCGAGTCAAGAGGAGTATTGTTAGCATCTTCCAAGTGCTGAAAGTGTGGTAGCGTAGTCATGTGAGAAGGAGCTGAACTTGCCAAGTTATCTCCTGGACAGTCCTGTAGGTATGTTCTTTTCTGTGTTCTGATATTAGCGTCAGGAGACCCGGCAGCGAAGACAGGGAGGTCCTGTTTCCCTTCCGTGGGAGTGAATTTGTTGAGATTCACTGGATATTTGTTCCTTAAAAGCAGAGATTGAGGGTGAGTGAGGGGTGTGCTTCTTTCTAGCTGACCAGGGCTGCAGTCGTGTCCTGGTTCATTTACAGAATTTCTAATATTAAAAATACCTTTTTCTGCCAAATAGTGAGTATAGCTGAACAATATAAAATCTTCCACAACTGGATGTGAAAAATTACTTCTGGGCAGCCTGTTTGAATTACAGATTGTGTCCGGGGCCCCGGGTTCATCCCTCTGTCCACAGGTTTCAAACCCAGCGCTGTGGACGTGGATCTGTGCCTGCCAAGGGGGTGGCAGGGACCTCAGCAGCCTGGTGTGCCCATTCACCAGCTCATCGTCTTTCTAACCCTCCTTTTAGAGGTCTGTCTGCTACAGGCTTCTTCAGAGTTAGAGGAAAGGTTACGGTTGTGCAGAGGTTGTTGCTCTAACAACAGCAAAACGCTGGAGGGAGGGATGTCGGAAGCTGGGCTGCTGGGACTGTCCTGTCCCTTTTTTCTCTTTCAGCTGTTGGTAGTTGTTATATTTCTTAAAACTTGGCTGTCCTGTTACCAGGCGCTTTCTCTGGAGGCTTTTCAAAGGGCTGCTTTTCTGGCATCAACATCTGCTCGTGCCTTTAAGGAAAACAAATGAAAAAAAACAACCAACCAACCAGAAAAACCCAAACCAGCTTCTGTATGCCTGTGAATATCGATGCAGGAACAAAATGCAGCAGCACTGGTTTCCAGTGTCGAATGAAGGTGCTTCTAGTAAAGATTGGAGAAGTTCCCTGTGTGCCCCTGGCCCTCCATTAAAGTGGTGCCGTGGTTTATTTTCAGAAATCAAGTGAATAGGTCTGAGGGCTGGAAATGTCACGCAGATATGGCTGTGAACGAAGGATTCTCGCAGTCCCGGAGGGAGCGGGCACGCCGAGGTCAGGGTTGTGGGCACATTGTCCAAGCCCAGAGCAGCTGGTTCTCGCGGCAATTTGGACCCATTTGGGTGGGTGTTGTGTTGGTTCTCTGGCAGATAAATGTTTTGAAATACAGACAACAGCTTAGAACAGGCAAAGGCGAGTTTTTTTTTTTCTCTTGCTGCGGTTTTAATATCCAGAGTGAGCAGGATGAAGGGAGAAGGGGATGGTGTACCGGTGCAGTTCCAGTGTCTCTGGGGTGGTGTGGTTCAGCAGCCGGCGAGGTGTCCTGTCAGCAGCCCAGATAAGAACGGGAATGAGGTTGTAGCTGCAGGTACCAGTACCTAACGCTGGCTGAATAGGAGTGTTCTGCTGAGAAAAGTGTCTTTTATACCTTCTCCAAACTCCAGTGCCTGTGCGCGGTGCAGGTGAGATCCATCGGGTGCTGGCACTAGGCTGGTGTCAGAATTGCCGCGGGTTTTAGGTGTTTACATTTTGGTTTCTCTAACTTCGCGATGGCTTTTTCTGCTGACACTTTTGCATGAAGACATCAGCTGGGAAGTTCGGAGTGCTTTGCATTGCTTAGCTTCTGTCTGTAGTAAGTTCACTGTATCAGACGCTAGAAGGCTTCTCGAAAACGGAGACTTGGAAGCATGAAATAACCATAGTAATACGCTCTGAAATGTTTATTACGGCAGTAGGGGTAATTAGAAGAAGAAAAACATTTAATCGGTATTTCATAAGCTCTGTATGTTTTTAGGAATGAACTCAAACTTGAATGTAAACATGGATATGAGCAGTATTAAAGAGCCACAATCCCGACTGAGGAAATGGACTACAGTAGACAGCATTTCTGTGAACACATCGTTGGATCAAAACTCCAGCAAACATGGTACGTTCACCGTGTCGTTGAGTAGCATTTGACATCACACGTCAGGTTTTTGCGTTCTGGGTGTAAAATGCAGGTTTGCTGTGTGTGGGCTGTGGCTGTCAGAATTGCTGTTGCATTGTCTGTGCCTAACTTGCTGCTTGGCTTCTGCAGCAGCCGATACCTTTCTGGGTGTTTTTACTTTGCACAAGTGATCTTGTGAGGATATTTAGTAGAAACTTTGTGCGGAATTCCTTTTTTAACCAGACTTTTCTCTAAGCATGCCTATTGCTACCTTTACCTGAATCTGGTTTGGAATGCTTCATACGTGTTTAAACCAAAAGCTTTAGGTTTTCTAGGTTTCTTTCCCCCGCCCTGCTGGCCTTAAGGTGATTATTGATGGGGATTTGACGCTGTGTGCACACATCCTGGGCATGTCTGACATTTTTAGTTCCAGGTTTTGTTATCAGTGTGTATGTTTGCATTCTGAAAACGGGGAGAGTGTAGAGGGGATAGCCCAGTACCATTGCTGTACCTAGTTTAAGAGGAGGTGGACTTGGTTGCTTCATATTCCATTCCAATAATCAGGATTCGTGACACTTCAGTTGCTTCACATCTCATCCAGTTAAAATTTGAGTCTATAGCACAAAGGTTCTGTGTCTAAAGATAGTTACAGCGTGTCTCCAGTCTCCTGTTACTGTTCAGGCTTCAGATTGTTTGGATATTTTGGGGTTTGTCAGCTGTTTCTCTCCTATGAAATAAATGTCTTGCTGCCGTAAGCATCTGGTGGAGGTGCCCTGCTACTGCACCGTGGGCATCCTCGGCTCTCGCCGCCCAGCAGAAGTGCTGGTGTTGCTGGGGCTGGAGGCAGTGTGTTCTGCATGGCGGTAGTTTGGTTATTTGAGCTCCATGTTGCACTGGATCACTCCTGAAAGTAATTTATTCCTTTAGAACGGTGCAGTATCTTTGGCTTTGCTGTGTGATAACCATTAAACTTCTCCTTACAGGGCTTGCACAGAAGCAAATAGATCCTGTACAGTGCTTCCGTTCCTTGCTCTGCCTCCAGTGGTTTTTATTTTTTACTTTTTTTTTTTCCTCTTCCAGGAATATGAGTAGAATTTGCAGAGCTTTGCAATAGCTGAAGATCCTTCAGATTTTGTAGATGTTTCTTCCAAGAGCCCTCCCATCACAGAGTACATTCACTGCCCCTGTTACTCAGCTGGGGTCTCACAGAATGCTCTTACCTTCTTGAATTATTATTTTATTTAAATTTAATAAGTGTCCTATTTTAATTAAGTTATTTCATGGGAGATTATTCTTACGGTTTTCTCCTGAATTATTCAGAGACATTTAATTGTAGAGTAGATAATCCTGTGTGACTTGACATCGCAAGAGGACAGTATTCTGCTCTGCATTTCCTGAACGCTTTACGTGGGCATGTTTATATATATGTAGGTACA
>VZTO01006293.1:36505-39005 GCA_013400615.1 Syrrhaptes paradoxus | reverse complement strand
GGAGAGTATGGAACGATATGATAGCTCTGTATTCCCATAGTTTTGATTTTCTTTTAGCAAACTGATTTTTTTTATGAACAGATCTGCATTTTATTCTAGCAAAAATCTCCCTCACCGTGCCCACTATGAGATGAGATTCTAAGTGTAGAGAACCGCAGCTTGCTTTTTCCTTTTCTATTCGAGCACCTTTGGGATCCTGTTGCCCTCCTCCTCCGTATCCTCCCCGCACCCCCTTTTCCGCCGCCCCCACCATTTGTGCCCGGCTAGATGCTCAAGAGGACACTTGCAAACACCGAGAGCATTTTGGAAAATAAACTTTAATGCTTAAAACGTACTGGTGTTTAAATTTATACCTCATTTACATTGATCATGGTGAACAAGGCAGCAGCGCTTGGTGTTTATTTCACGGCGGGGAGCTGGCGCGAGCGCAGCCCCTCGGTACGCAGGGGACGGGACTGCAGAGACCCGTTAGGCTTTGTTTTCAAAGTGCCGGGTATAAGGCAGGAACGCTGTTGGACGCCAGCATCGTGTGTTCCTAGACACGTATCTGTAACGGCTGGAGTACGCTGTCCCCAGGCTGGCTGCTGTCCCCAGGCTGGCTGCTGCGTCTGGTCCCAGACGGTGCCGAAGGTGGCAGAGGACCCAGCAGGACCCTGCCCGCGTGGAGCTGCCACCGCCCCCGCGCTGATTGTATTGTCCGAGTGTTTGAGATTCCTTCACTGAGCTTGTTACGTGGAAATAAAACGTGGTTGGTTTTAAAAGCTGAACCTTGTCGCCTGTGTGTGGGTCCGAGCTCCTCAGGCCGTCCAGCTCCGCTCCAGCATCCCCAGCTCCATCCCCTCGCAGAACGAGCGCGGCCGCCGGGCTGGGGGCTGGGGAGGGAAGGGGGCTGTGCTGGAGCCAGGGGAGCCGGGGAGGAACCGAGTCCCTTGGGGGGTTCCCCGGGTGTCACCCTGCCCGGGATGGAGGGGGACAGGGCACAGCCCCTTCAGCCCCCCCAGACATAAAAACCGAACCTCACCGGCCGCTGCCTGGAGAGCTGGTGGAGGAGTGGAAAGGGAGCCCAGGGGAGCGGCTCCAGGGGCCAGCTGGACACGGAGATGTCGCTGGCTTTGCCCGAGTCCACCATGGGGTCGTTCATGCTGCTGGAGCTTGTGTCCCAGTCGTACTGGAAACTGGGGAGAAAATTCATGAGAAATGAGCAGAGGGGGAGGAGGGGTGGAAATGCAGCTGCTGGTGACAGAGCCACGGGGGACCCTCGGGAGGGGACCCTGCCCATGGGTGATGTGCTCCCTGGGGGGACTCTGCAAACGCTCCCAGGTCCCTGCAGCAGCGACGGACGGACGGTGGCATCGTCCAGCCCCAGGCAGCGCCCGGCCGTGCGGCTCTTTGCTGGGGAACCGCAGCTTCCATCCAGCGTCCTCGTGCCATGGACACCCCAGGGAGAGCCGGATGAGCCTTGCTCACCCACCCCCCCCCCAGTTTCCTGCAGCTGTGACCCCCCCCCCCATCTGCTGCTAAACACGTCCCCATCACACAAAGCTCCTTCCATGGAGGGGGGGGCGGAGAGATGCCCCTTATTTCTCCGTGCCCAGCCAGGGTGTCGGAGCCCTCGGGGGTCAGGCTCAGACCCCCCCCCACCCCGGTACCTGGGCTGGGAGCCGTGGCGGGTGGGCGGCCGGGGGCGATGCTTGGAGCCCCGGGTGATGCCCCCGTGCTCCCGGCAGCCGCCGTCGAGGACGTGCAGGTGCAGCAGCTCCTCCGAGGCGCTGAAGGCCGGGTTGTCCAGGGAGCTGGCCGAGGGTGGCCACGAGCGCGGCCACCACTGGCCCGAGACCTCGTCCAGGCGACAGAAGCGCCGGTAGCTGCGGGACAGGGAGGGGGCTGCGGGGTGGGGGGGCACACGGGCAGGGGCACACGCCTGCAGACACGCAGCAGCCTCCCCACCCCATGTGCAGGTTCCCACCCCGATGTCCCAGCCCCTGGGTGGGGGCAGAGCCCAGAACCCCCCCCCCACCTCCCCCCCACCCCAGTCTGGCCGCAGCCCCGCCGCTGGTGTGGCCGTTGGGTGGATTCCTCGGGAACAATCCCCACGGGACACTGCAACCCCCCAGCGGGGAGGGTGGGGGGCCAGGACAGTGCAGCCCCCCCTCCCCAAAGCTGAGCTGCCTCGGAGGGGCTGTGCCGGACCTGCAGCCCCCCCCTCCCCACGGCACCAGCACACGGGGGTATGGACAGACCCTGGGGTGTCCCTGGAGCCCTGTATTTGGGGTTCACCAGCACAGCTCCTGCATGTCCCCCCCACAGCACATGCACACCCCCAGCACCTCGGTGCAGCCACAGCCCCCCCGCCGCCCCCAGTGCCCCTGTCCTGCCCGGGGGCCACGAGCATCCCTGGGTCCCAGCATCGCTGCACAGCCCCCCCCAGACACCCCCAAGCCCCACCCCCCCTGGGGCACTGCTGTGGCTCCGGGGGGCACCGGGACCAGCCCCACCTGTG
>VZTO01006293.1:1015-18785 GCA_013400615.1 Syrrhaptes paradoxus | reverse complement strand
GCTGAGCGAGATGCTCTACAATAAGTCCGAGTACATCGAGACGGTGCGGGGGTCGCGGGGGGCCGCGGGGGACCGCGGGGGACCGGGGCGTTTCGGGGGATCGAGGCCCGGGCGGCGAGGTTGATCGAGGGGGCCAAGCCAGGCTCCGCGGGCTGTCGCGGCGGTGCCGGGGCCCGGGAGGGGGCCGGGGGCTCTGGGCGGCCGCGGTGACCCGACCCTTTTCCCCGCAGGCGTCCGGCAATAAGGTGAGCCGGCAGTCCGTGCTGTGCGGCAGCCAGAACATCGTTCTCAACGGCAAGGTAGGCGGCGGGGAGCGGGTTGTGGTGTTCCCCGGTGGGAGGGGAGCGCGGCCGGGCCCCGGGGTCCCTGTCCCCCCTGCAGCCGCACCCGCGCTGCGATGCTGCCTGCTGACAGCCCCCGTCAGCCTCCTGGTACTGGGGCTCTGCTCTCCAAGAGCACAAACGGAGCTCTCTCTGTATATGGGCAGATCGTGGTGCTTTATCCGGGAAAGAATGTGTTTCTGTTTGTGCTCCAGCCTTGCGTTGGGTGTTGGTTCACTTTGTGCAGCTCACTGGTGTGATGGGAGCACAGCTGGCTCCTGAGTCATTTGCCTTTTGCTTTGTTCTCACTTTTCTTTTGACTAAAAGAATCATCTGTAAGGTAACATCTTGCTGTGGTGGCCTGAGCTCTGCATGAGTCTGTGTGATAGCTGGTAACGTGGGTAGAAATTGGAGTTCATATCTCTCTTTTCTTCTCTAGACAATAGTTATGAACGACTGCATCATCCGCGGTGACCTGGCAAACGTACGGGTGGGACGACACTGCGTGGTGAAAAGCCGCAGCGTCATCAGACCGCCCTTCAAGAAGTTTAGTAAAGGGTAAGAGATCCCCTTCCTTTAGGGAGGCTGAAGTTAAAATCTGTAGACTTAAAAAAAATGTCTTGGCTGAGATCTCTATTCAGAGGGCTGTGGTCCTTTTGCAGCAATTTGCAGAAATACGTTCCTCTAGAACTGCCTTTCCCTCAGACTTTCAGCTTTGCCTTGAGGGTTAGCCTTCAGACCATAATGTGGAAAGGCTGGGATTAAAATAGCTACGTGAAGAATGTGTTTTACTTCTTCTTGGTTTATTCACAACATCTTCCCGTTGCTTATTTGGGCCCTCCTTTAGAACAAAATGAGAAAGAGCAGTGACTGTTCCATCTTCCTTAGCATCACATCTCCCTCTGGCGTTGCAGCTGGAGACGGGAGGGTTCACAGGGTGATTTGGGGTCTAACAGTGTCACCGATCACTCTGTGTGTTGCACACCTGAACAAAGAACTCTCCTGTCACAGGGTGGCTTTTTTCCCTCTCCACATCGGTGATCATGTCTTCATAGAAGAGGACTGTGTTGTCAACGCAGCCCAGATCGGCTCCTATGTCCACATAGGCAAGAACTGTGTCATTGTGAGTATGTTTCTCAGTCTTTTTAAACTCTTGAGTGGTGTTGAGGCTTTGTAACAGCAGCAGAGAGGTCTGGAGCCAGCAGACTGGCTTTGTGCTGTTGCTTTCTCCTCCCCTTCCTTCTCCATGGAAAGTGCTGCTTTCAGTTTTGCTTTTCTGAGGATAGTGGGTTCAGCTGCCCACTGTTGGGAAAACCCATCCCAACAGTATTGTCCCTGTGGCTGACAGGGCTGTCCAGGGAAGGCAGCTTTCCCTGAAGTACAAATGGAATTGTGTTTCTGTGCAAATAACACTCAAGGTTGCTGTCTGCTGAGTTAGAGAAGGCCTCGCTGCGTTACTGCATGACTCGGGTTTTAGGCTTCAGTTTGCATGTTGACACATGTTATATGCAGCTGCCTCTACATGTGTTAGTTGAGAAAGAATGGATGGTTTTTCCTCAAAAAAGAAAAAAAAGTTAGTCTATGGGGAAGAGCATTCAGTCAGGGTAACGATTTATTTCCATGATCCCATATCAGAATGTGTTCTGAGCAGTTAAACTTGCTGCAGTTTAGGTAACGTATCAGTAATGAGCAAGAGTGTGTGGTGTTTGAAGTATAAACTTTACCTGATCTCTGTTTTAGGGTCGTAGATGTGTTTTGAAAGACTGCTGCAAAATCTTAGACAACACAGTTCTACCTCCTGAAACGGTCGTCCCGCCTTTCACGGTCTTCTCGGGCTGCCCAGGTACGCTCCCTCTGACTTTACTTGTGTGTAAGTGTGGATACTGAGGAAATTCTTATTTTGAAATTTGATTGCTATGGCAAAGATACCCATTGGCTTTTAGAGCCTAGCCATAACGGTATAGGGCACTCGGTGAACTGAAAAGTAACAATTTTAACTTGTGAAGCTGGCTGCTGTAGGGTATGTAGGTGGGTGGTGTATGTTTACTCAGAACAGCGTGACTGGGTGCTGGCTGGGGCCATCCTGTACAGCAAGCAGCACGGATTTCTGACGTCTAGAACCCAGCAGGCGTTAGCTCTGGCAGAGGAAGTGCTCCTCCTCCCGTGGTTTCTGATTTTGCAGGTGTTTTAGGGGTTCACACTGTAGGAAGTCCACGTGCTCGTTATTTGTAGGGAGGGAGGTGTATTAAGGCATGTGAATGTTTAGTTCCTACCCACTGACCTGTTGCTGTTCTGTTAGCATTTGATTACAATTTAATCAGAGTCACTGCTTTGGGTGTTGAACAGAAGCTTATTGCTGCTCTCTCCTGCAAGAACGCTGGTGCTCATACTTTTGTTCTTCTTCCAGGACTCTTCTCTGGGGAGCTCCCGGAATGTACCCAGGAACTCATGATTGACGTTACAAAGAGCTATTACCAGAAGTTCTTGCCGCTCACTCAGGTCTAGTAGCCCATTTACCGTGTTTCAGAGCAGTGAAGGCGTGCAGGAGTGTTCTGGGGGCAGGGAGAGGGATATTGTTCAGTGAGAGCAGGGCACGGCCCTCTGCTGTCCCTGAGCGCTTCTGTGAGTGTTCCTCAACACTAACGGTCTGGCCAAGCCGTCCCCCGTGAAAGCTGCTGTGTCATGTTGTTTAAACTTTGTGTGCTCATCTAAATGTCCTCCATTCCACGTTGTCTGATTTGTGCCATTAAATGTGCCGGGGCTGGGAAAGCTGGTGGGGCAGCATCTCCTCACTGCAGCGGGGGAACGACGCGGAGCTGGCAGCGCATACTCTGCAGCCAGAGCCTGTCTGCTCTGTCAGTTCTGTTCCTAACCCAAAGCAGGTGGGTGACGGTTACTAGAAGCAATCTCCATCCTAGAACAGGAGTGCTGCTGATGGGCCTGTTGTGGGCAGTTACTTACCGGGGTTCATCAGACCCAGGGCTTTCCTTTGGAAAAATATTTGCCACTCCGTAGGCCTGTGTGTTACGGTCGATGGCCTCTTACTTTTCTGCCTGCAGACTGCCATTCTCTCCTGTAGGGACAGGACATCATTCATCATCCCGGGATTGGTTTTAGGACTTTTGGCTGACATTGAAACCTGTCTTTCTATGCCTTGCCTGACAGGACACTTCTTAGATTGTAGCTCTTGAAGTAGATGTCAGTCCTGTGCTCTCCCCCGTCACGCAGGGTTAGGGTTCTCGTGGCCGATCCGTGTTCTGCTTCTGAGCATTGCAGACCGTGGAGCCAAGGGGCTTTGGGAAGAGGATTGCCATCTCACTCACAGAATTCAGTGCAGCAGCAAGTGGGTAATTGAAAGCAGAGACTGGAGGTGGGTGAGAGGATGCTGCAGTTGTCCCCATTTATTGCCCAGCATGTAGATTTGCAGAAAGCTCTTTGGTGCTTTTCTGCATTATAAAAGTTAAGAAGGAGACTCGGATTTCTTGGAAAGAGTGAACATTTCATTTTGGACATGTACTAGGGCAGGAATAATTCTTGCTGGGAGCAGCTCTTTGAAAGTTGGAGACAGCTGACACCTGTGTGTACCTGAGGCAGTACCAGACCCCTGGCTGAAAGCGGATCTGCCTGCTCTGGCTGTGTCATACTAACGCTTCGCATCGCCCTTCTCTAGCTGTGAACCCTGGGGCTCCTGCATGCTGTAGTGTAGAAGCTGGGGGCCAGGACGCGTGTTAGTTACGTAGGAGGTGTGTGGCTGTGAGATCAGCAGCGCTGGGGCCTTCAGCTGTGCTGTGTAGCGCAAAGTACCGATACACCTTCAACAGCAAACAGCTGGACAAGTGCTGAAGTGCGTAGTGACTGCTGTGAAACAAATGTAAAACCACTGACTGGCTTGTTTGTGTTTTTACTGTACAGAAATTAAAGCCTCTTCCATTGTTCAAGCGACTCAAGGTTGTGACTCCTCAAATCAAACTTGAGACTAGAGTGAGGCTTCGGCTGTGCATGGGCACGTGAGCCCCGGTCTCCTGTTTGGTGGTTAATGCACTCTTAGTGTCAGTGCATTACAAAAGCAAAGTGTGGGGTGAAACGGGGGCTGCTTTCTGCCCCGAGCTGACCCCTTGCTCCAGCAGGGCTGCTCCTGCTGAGCTCTCGGTGCAGCGGGTCAGCTAGGTCTGCTTTCCGCAGCGGTGAGGGGTTTCCCCAGACTCGGCAGGACTGCTGTGCCACCTCGTCCTGGTCAGCGGCGGCTGCGTTCCTCCAGTCCTCCCGAGGTGGGAGTGAGCCAGGCGCGGCAGGAAGCTGTGTTCTTCCTGCCATCTCCCATGGGTCCGGGGTATCTGTGTGAAAGGCTCAGGCTCACCGCTTTTCCTGCCCGCGTGAAGAAGTATGGAGCGTTCCTTGTTTCTGTGCTTCAGGCAGCTTCCGAATTGACTTCAGCTTCCAAAAATGTTCAGTCCCTGCTATCCAGGACCTGACTGGCCCTTGCAGGAGCCATTTGCAGTGAGGGGCTCCCCCATCACAAGACCTGACAAGTTGGGATTCTTGCCAGATGTCCTGCAAGCCAGATGTTTAGGAGGTTATTGCCACTCACTGACCATCACCCGTCTCTTGAGGCTCGGCCCTCGCTCTGCGTTTGGCCAGGAGCGGGCTGTGTGTGCTGTGTCGCCATGGTGTCACTTCAAAGTTTCAACACCACATAGTATGTTTCACCGGGATCGCTTGAGGAATGGCCACGGCTGGGAAGTGGGCTGCCTGCGTGGGAGAGGGGCGGGAGGAGGTGGCTGCTGGAAGAGTCCGAGGGTGGCATTTCCACCATTACCTGAGCAGCACAGCTGTGGTGATGGAGGGACACGTCCCTGCACGGTTCCTTGCACGTTTCTTGGCCTGCTCATCCTTCTGGCTGGCTGAGCCGAGCCTTCTGCCTTAATTAAACCTCTTTTATTGTCTCTGTTAAGGGGGCCTCTGCCAGGGTCTAACCCAAGCCGCCACTGAAGATCCCACACCCCAGCACTGTCACCATTCCTTAGCTTTGGCCACTTTATCCTCCTGTCCTCTGGAGCACCGCTCTGACCCGCGCTCACCTCTCCGCCTCCGCCAGCTCTCTGGAAGATGGGGGGTCAGGGGGTGCCGCCAGCTGCTGCAGCCCCCGTTCCCGACAGCAGCGCCCAGGCTCGCGCAGCGCGATAAAACGGGGCTTCCAACGGAGGAGGGGGCTGTAGGTGCACAGGGAAGCATGCCCCTCAGCGAGGGAAATTCCTTCTTTCAGGAATCTTGTACAAACAGGGATCACTTCAAACACCGGCTCGCTGTGTTCCTTCGTTGGTCCGATGTGTTTTACTGGGTTTGATCTGACCCAGATGGGCGGGCCGTGCTGGCCGGGACCCGTGTTAGCCGGGGCTGACGGCAACGGCTTTCGCTGGCGGGGAAGGGAAGCCACGCCGGGCGACATCGCTGTCCTCCGCCCGGCTTCAGTGGGGTGGGACTGGGGGTGCTGGGGGAGACAGGCCGGTGGGCTGGGGGCTGCGCCGGGGGTCTGTGCGGCTCTGGGCTGTTTTCCGTTGGCGTTTCGTTCTGCGCCAGCCCGCGGCGGGATCGGGATGAGAACACCCAGGACCATCACGGGAGCGGTTTGGGGCAGCGTGTCNTGTTAGCCGGGGCTGACGGCAACGGCTTTCGCTGGCGGGGAAGGGAAGCCACGCCGGGCGACATCGCTGTCCTCCGCCCGGCTTCAGTGGGGTGGGACTGTGGGTGCCGGGGGAGACAGGCCGGTTGGCTGGGGGCTGCGCCGGGGGTCTGTGCGGCTCTGGGCTGTTTTCCGTTGGCGTTTCGTTCTGCGCCAGCCCGCGGCGGGATCGGGATAACACCCAGGACCGTCACTTCTCTTGGCGAGTGGCTGCAGGAGCGGTTTGGGGCAGCGTGTGTGTGGGGTGAGGGGGAAGAACAGCGGAAAAATGGTTGTAATGAGGGGGGGCACGACCCCCTCCACGGGCAGCGTGTCACCCTGCGGGACAGAGAGCCCGCAGCTGCCCCGGGGGGGGATCGTGCAGAATGAAACCGGGGCGGGAGCGGTTCTGGGGCACCTGTGGGAGCGGATCCTTCAAACGGCCGCGGGCGACCTCGGCAAAGGTCCCGGAGATCGCGGGGAGACGCGCCGCGCAGGGGCGGTTTCGTTCCCCGAGGCAGCCAGCCCGGGTGCAGGCTCCCGCCGCCCCGTCCCCCCGCGGAACGCGTCCCGCCCGCGCCGGGGGTCCCCCGGGAGCAGCCCCCGTGGGCGCAGGGAAACGGGCCCAACCGGAGCGGCGGTGACCGCGGCCCCGCTGCCTGCCCCGGGCGCAGCCGTTGGACCCCGCGCCACGCTGCTTCCGGTGCCGCCCCGCCTCGCGCGGGGGGCATGTCGCGGCGCCCCCCCGCCCGGTTCAGCGGGGCTCCTGTCTCTTTAAGCGCGGCGGGCGGGGGCGCTCCCATGGTGCCCCGCGGCGGGCGGCGTGGATTTTAAATCCTCTCAGCCAATGGGGAGCGGCCGCGGGCGCGTAACGCTCGGGAGCCGCGTTTGAATCGGGCAGCGCCCGCTGCTGCCTGCCCCGGCTCCGGCTCCTGCTGCGCTCCCTGCTCCGGCCCGGCCCGGCCGCTGCCTGCTCCGGCCCCTGCTCCGGCCCGATCCCCGCCGCTGCCCTCTCCAGCCTCACCCCGCTCACCCCCGTTCCCAGCCCCGCGGCCCGGCCCAGCATGAACGCGCCGGGAGGGAAGGCGGCGCGGCCGGTGGCCCCGGTGGAGCCGGTCCGGGCCGGTAGCTCGGCGGCGGGCGGGAAGGAGGTACCGAAGGTTCTGGTGGATTCGCGGACCCGGCGGAGTTTCGTGCGCGGTCGGTTCCTGGGGAAAGGCGGGTTCGCGCGGTGCTACGAGCTGTCGGAGGCGGAGAGCCACGAGGTGTTCGCGGGGAAGGTGGTGCCCAAGTCGCTGCTGGTGAAGCCGCACCAGAAGGAGAAGATGTCCATGGAGATCGCCATCCACCGCAGCCTGGCCCACCGCCACGTCGTCGGCTTCCACGGCTTCTTCGAGGACTCCGACTTCGTCTATGTCGTGCTGGAGCTCTGCCGCCGCAGGGTGAGGGGCTGGGGGGCTCGGGGGAGGGCTGGGGGGACCCTCCGGGGCGTGTTGGGGGGTGTCGGTGTCCCCCGGTGCTGACCGTTCCCTGCAGTCGCTGCTGGAGCTGCACAAGCGGCGGAAGGCGCTGAGCGAGCCCGAGGTGCGGTACTACCTGCGCCAGACCATCCTGGGCTGCCAGTACCTGCACAGCCACCGCGTCATCCACCGCGACCTCAAACTGGGAAACCTCTTCCTCAGCGACGACATGGAGGTCAAGATCGGTGAGTGATGCCCCGCCAGCCCCCCGGGGCTGCCCCACAGCAGGGACCCCAGCCGTGGGGACTAGCTGGCTGGGGCATCCCCTGTCACAGCCCGTCTCTCCCAGGTGACTTTGGCCTGGCCACCAAGGTGGAGTACGATGGCGAGCGCAAGAAGACCCTGTGTGGGACCCCCAACTACATTGCTCCGGAGGTGCTGGGCAAGAAGGGGCACAGCTTTGAGGTGGATGTCTGGTCCATCGGCTGCATCATGTGAGTCAAAACGTCTCTGTGCGGCCATGCCACGGGCGTGGGGCCGGGTCCATGTGTCCAGGTCTGTGTGTCCCCTCTGGGTTTTCGGTGTGAGCTGAAGCTTTGGGCGTGCTGCCTCCGGAGCGCCTGCCCCAGCTCCACCCCGCTGCCAGCCAGCACACGCTGGTGTGTGTGTCTGCAGGCTGATCTGCTCTGCAGCACGGCTGCCTCCGGGCATTTCCCGAAAGCCCACACTTCCCAACTGGAACTTCCCCAGAGGGTGCTAGATCCCAGCTTCCCTTTTCAGGGGGCAGGAACCAGGCACAGCACAGATGGCTGTTGGTGCTGCTGCATGTCCAAAGCCATGTGTGTTCCCTCCGCCAGGGAAGTTCCAGGGTGTGTTTAGGACGGGGTCACTTCTGCATGCAAGGCTCAGTCTCCTCTGCAAGCTGACACCCTTCTGTCTGTGGACACGCAGGTACACTCTGCTGGTTGGGAAACCGCCTTTTGAAACTTCTTGTCTAAAAGAAACGTACATCCGGATCAAGAAGAACGAGTACACCATTCCCAAGGTATGACCCTTCCCGCGGACCCGCTCACCTCGCAGCAGTTCTTCCTCAGCCTTCTGCCGTGCCATCCTGCTGCTGGCCCTTACCAGGCTCTCGGGTAATGGTGAAATGGCTCTTGCTGCCGAGTGCCAGGAAGGGGATGTTTCAGTTGCTGGAGTGAACCTATAGGGCCAGCTTCCTCCCGGGGAGCCAACAGCTCCCCTGTAATCCAGCAAAAATCTGAGCTGGGCACTTGGCACATGGGGTGAACTGGACTTGCTCAAGTCCTTGAGGTCTTGAGCAGCTCATCCCGCTGCTGCTGATTTGATCTTGCTGCAGTCAGTCACCTTTGCATGCTGTCAGGAGACTCCCTCCGTACCTGTTTCCCTGGGCTTGTGTCCCGCTTGCTTGAGGCAGCGCAGGAGCTCTGCTCCCAGCAGAACATCCGATGCGTTTGCACCAGTGTGCGTTGTCCCTCACCCATCTCTAAGCTCTGCCCGTCTCCTCTTAGCACATCAACCCCGTAGCTGCTAACCTCATCCAGAAGATGCTGAGGTCCGACCCTGCCACGCGCCCAACCATCGACGAGTTGCTGAATGACGAGTTCTTCACCTCGGGGTACATCCCCAGCCGCCTGCCCACCAGCTGCCTCACCATCGCACCCCGATTTTCCCTCGCTCCCAGTGGACTTGAACCGAACGGGCGAAAGCCGCTGACTGCACTCAACAAAGGTAAGAGCAGGTGTCTGGGGTGAGAGCGGGCTGCGGGGCTGGACGGGAGCCTGCCTGGCCTCCAGCAGCACCCATAACCATTGGTGGGGAGTGTGGCGGTCCCTCTCATCTTCTCCCAAACCTGGAGTGTTTTGTGGGTGGGAGGGAGGTCTCCTTGCTCTTTGCCCAGAACCAAGGCAGGGAGGAGGTGCCAGCAGTAGCTTTAGATGTATGGAACGTGACGTGTTTCCTACAGCTGGGGTAGAGTGTAAATCTGGTGCCTTTAGAACCCTCCTCCCTGGTCATGCCTCCATGCTCTCCTCTCTCCTGGCCAGGACCAGACAGCCCTGCAGTGGAGAATCTGCCCGAAAAGGAGGATACGGCTGGGCTGCGGGAGCTGGGGGATGCTGTGGACTGCCACTTAGCTGACATGCTGCAGCAGCTGACTGCTGTCAACTCGGCCAAGCCCAACGAGAGAGTGGTGGTGAGACAAGGTGAGCCTGGGGCGGTCCCACAGGCACTGGCCTTCCTGCGTAACTGGCTTCTCTGTCACTCTGACACTCTTCTCTGAAATGAGAGACCAGCTGACTGACCTCCATCTCATACTGGAAGGCTGAGAAGCATTGGAGCAGCTACTCGCCTTCCTTTTGGCGTTGCTTGCTTGCTGGGGCGCGTGGGATGCTGTGAAATCTCTTCTAACAAACTCCTTTCCTCTTTGCAGAAGAAGCTGAAGACCCAGCCTGCATTCCCATCTTCTGGGTTAGCAAATGGGTGGACTACTCGGATAAGTATGGTCTAGGTAAATGACATGGGGGCAATACCTCAGGCTCTTCTAGTTTCTGGAGAGGCTGGGGAAAGACCCCCCAGAGAGGGGAATCTGTAGACCTGGCAGGGACGCGGTGGGGTGGCTGGCAGGGGACCCCGGGGTGACACAACCTTCTGCCGCTGTGTTTCACACGACGGCTGGTCCCAGCCTAACGGGCTCCTGTGTGAACAGGGTACCAGCTGTGCGACAACAGCGTCGGGGTCCTCTTCAACGACTCCACTCGTCTTATCATGTACAACGACGGGGACAGCTTGCAATACATTGAGCAGAACAGCACCGAGTCCTTCTTCACTGTGAGATCTTACCCCTCTGCCTTGAACAAGAAGGTCAGTCCTGGCAACAGGAGCCCTGGCTGGGGGGTGGCCACTGGGGAGACCCCTGCCAGCCTTGGTGGGCTTGTTGGCAGGGTGGGTTCCAGGGAGAAACATCTGTAACTCGGGGTCAGCGGCATTCTGCTGCCTTCCTCTGGGCTGGTGAACCACGGCCCAAGAACAGCCACTCACAGCTCGAGCGGCTTATTTCTGGTTGCTATCTGAGGCTCATGAGCAGCTTCACAGAAATTAGTGTTCACAAGCCTTGCGTGTACCAAAGTGCTCACCAAAGGGAGTCTCAAGTTGCACAGACTGAGTTAACTTTGAGAATCTGCACAAGTTTGTGCCGTGATGCCTCAAGCTCTGCAAGATGCAGGGAGGCTCCGGGACTGTGCCAGCAGCCCCAGCCCCCAGAGGGCAGGGGCTACGCTCAGCCTGTGTGCTCACAGCCTCTCCCGCCCGCAGATAACACTATTGAAATACTTCCGCAACTACATGAGCGAGCACCTGCTGAAGGCGGGCGCTAACATCACGCCGCGGGAAGGGGACGAGCTGGCCCGCTTACCCTACCTCTGCACGTGGTTCCGCACCCGCAGCGCCATCATCCTGCACCTCAGCAACGGCACCGTGCAGATCAACTTCTTCCAGGTGAGGCTGCTCCCGACTCTTCCCGGGGCCGGTGCTCTCGCTGCTGAAAGAGCCGCGCTCCCCGCAGCACTGGCCACGAGGCAGCGGGAGGGTGAAACCCCAGCCCAAGCTCTGCCCAGCTTGCAGAAGCTCCTTGCTCCCCTTGCAGTGCACAAGCCACCACGATACTCCTCGCTTGCAAAGGGGCCGTGTGCTTTAGCTGGGGGCACTGCTGCAGGCTTGGGTGCGGTGGTTTTTTTGCTGGCCAGCTCAATTTCTCTCCCTTTGCTGCAATCGGTGAACAAACCCCGCAGGCTGGTGCTCTGGCAGCATCCTTCTGGGTGCAGCTGGGATGTCCCAACCGCTGCTGGGGTGGTTTATCCTGAGAAAACGCAGAAAAGGAGCAGAGAGCTCAGGGTGATGGTGTGCTTGCTCCCTGCAGGACCACACCAAGGTCATCCTGTGCCCTCTCATGGCTGCTGTCACGTACATTGATGAGAAACGGGACTTCCGCACGTACAAGCTGAGCCTCATCGAGGAACACGGCTGCTGCAAGGAGCTGGCCAGCCGGCTCCGCTACGCGCGCACCATGGTGGAGAAGCTCCTCAGTTCAAAGTCTGGCTCAGCCCGTGCGAAAACCTCTGCTTAGGCCTTCTCCATGGACTCGACACCTGTGCCAAACGGTCCCGGCTGTGGACAGGGAGGTCTCGTGGCACCCCTGCACCCGCTGTGACCTCCATCACTCGGCTGGGCTCCCGCTCCTGGGGCCAGTGGGGAAGGAAGCCCCCAATGCTGTGGGACTGGTGTTATTCTCTCTGACTGGTACCCAAAGGTTTCTTGCTCCCCGCTCCCAATAGAAAGTTTATTTTTTAATTGTATGCCTAGTCTTTTGTTCTAACTTCCCAAAGACAAAAGCCTGACTCAAACCCCAACCCTCTTGTTTGAGGCTCCTGGACCCTCTCTTGAGAGAACAAAGCAGGGGGAGAGCGGAACTATCATGTAAGTTATTTGTACATGTCTGCGCCGGTGCTCCAGCCTTTTGTTTCCTCGTGTAGGGATGGGGGTGAGATATTTAACATGCCCAGGGTGAGACTGAGCAATCAGCCTTTTAATACTGAAATTGATCTACACGAAACCTAAACTTTTGTATGTTGTATAACTTGATTAAAGATTGTTCACTGTGGCCTCCCACTTGTCCTGGTTCCCTTGGGCTTGCTGGGAGGGAGGGAGCAGCACCCTGCTTTTGCCTTCCTCTCTGAACCAGAGCCCTCCTCCCTGAGCTCATGCCCCCTGCTCCGTTCTCCTGCTGCCAGCCCTGGGCCGGGCTGAGCCCTGGACTCGCTCCTGGAGGGAAACGTGGGCAGATCCTGAACCCATCTCCCGTGGCAGACTCTACCCCGAGCCCCGTAAGCTGTGCTGGGTTTTCTCCCCCTGCTGCCTGCCAGCACCTCCTGGGGCTCTCTGGCCAGTTTGTTTTTAAGCAAGACATGCTTTTTAGTTTTTATTATTTTGATAACATTCTGTACAAAATGCCCTAGGCCAGGCAGGGTTCTGGTACAAACCCAGCCCCTCAGTACCTGTACAACCCCCCCAGCCCCTGGAGGAATCCCAGCGCACACCCTCGGTGCTGGTCGGAGGAAGCCCTGGGGAGGGGCTCCAGCCCCCCCTCAGCTCCTGGGCTGCCCCTGGACCCTGTGGGTGCTGTGGGAGCAGCCTGGTTCCTATGAAACACGTGTTGGTGGGGATGCTCCTGGGGCAGCAGTGGAGCTGGGGGTGCTGCAGGCACAGGAAGGGATCCTCGGGGAAGGGATTTCCCCTCTTTGCCTGTGTCCTGAGAACTGCCACTGAACAGCCCTGCGGCCGTGCACACTGCTGGGGCTCCTGGGTACGGGACCCAGGCAGGGGCTGTGGCCCAGCTGCTGGTGCCCAAAAGGGAGAAAACCTTTTTCTCAGCCCAGCTGAGGTGAAAAACTTCATTAGCGGCATTGAGCTGGAGGCTCCCACCTCCCTCTTGGGCCGGGGGCACCTTGCTTGCAGCAGGTCCCAGCCCTGGGGTGGCTGCTGAAAGGTGTCCCAGTGTCCCTCATCCCTTGGCCAGGCTGGAGCATCGCCTCCAGTGTCCAAACTGGTGGATCCGTCCTGTCCCAGCTGTGTGCTGGGGACATGATCAAAGAGGTGCTTCCCCAGGCATGCGGCACGAGAGGATGCACGGGACGAAGCTTGCCGATCCCCGGAGAACGCTGCTGGGACCTGGCACCAGCCTGGCTGCGTGGCTGTGCTGGTGGGTGGCTGTGCCGGTGGCTGTGCCGGTGGCTGTGCCAGCGGGTGGCTGTGCCAGTGCACTGCTCTACCGTTTGCCCTCAGGAAAACACAACACACATCTTCTTTCTTCTCGAAGCACATTGTCCATCGCAGAGATTTTTTCCTGTTCTCTGGTGCAAACCCCTTCGGGCTGCTGAGGCTGAGCGCTGGCTGAGGCTGTGCCCTGGGGTCCCTCCAGCACCCGGTGCCACCCTGTGCTGGCGGCTTCTGTCCCGTGCTCTTGTACCCCGTGTGGCACCGGCGACCTGGTCCCGGGGAGGGGGGAGAAGGACCCCAGAGACCCCCCGGGGCTGGTCCCAGGCGGGGCTGCAGGTCCGGACAGGGCAGGGGGGGTGGCTGCAGCAGCCTGGCACCGCAGGTGCCACCCCAGCCCGTGTCCCCGGTCACTGGTTGTCACCTCCCGGCCCTGGGCAGTAGTAGGGGTGGAAGAGTCGCTCGTGCGCGCAGCGCCGCAGGGCCCCGTGCGTGTGCAGCAGCAGCCGCGGGAAGCGGGAGGTGAAATACTGCACGAAGCCCTCGGGGACGGGGCCCAGCGCTGCCCGCACCTCGGCCGGCAGCTCGTGGTAGTGATGCTTCTGCGGGAGAGAGGGCGAGGGGAGGGGGGGGCACAAGGGGTGAAGGGAGAGGAGGGTGAGGGGAGCTGGGGTGAGGGGAATGGGAGGCAAGGAGAAGGGGGGGGCCGGGGTGGCCGTACCTTGTTCCTCATGGCCCGCAGGAGGTCGCGCACCGAGCCCCCCTTGTACGTGCGGAACTTCCTCAGGTCTGGGGAGAGCAGGAGAGATGCTGAGCAAGGTGGGATGCAGCTGGTACAAGGGGCTGCCGCAGACCCCCAGCAAAGGGAGCATCACAGCCTGCGGCAAACCCAGGCACGGCTCTGCCGGGGTGGCACGTTCCCCCGCCTTGGGTTTCAGCTCCCGACGTGTAAAGGGCACTGGCCCCTGGAGCCCCCCTCCCCACCCAACTTTGCGTGAAAGGCGGCAGCAGGCGGAAGCCAGCCCCCGACGCTCACCCGTCTGCAGCGGGAGGGAGATGTGCATCCTCCAGTTGGTCCTCACCACCGCCCGGCCCCCCGCCTCCAGCGCCGAGACGATGGGCCCCTCGGCCGGCTCCTTCTCCACGCGGTCGCTGACATCCTGCGTGCCCGGGAGTGGGGACGGGTGGGTACGGCGCTGCCCTCGCCCCGTGCCACCCTGTCCAGCGCCGGGGCACAGCGCTGGTGCCCAGGGGGGACAGAGACGGTACAGCCCTGGCCCCAAACCCAAGGACCCCCCAGCCTTGCAAAAATGGCCCCAATGAGCACAGGGAACCACCCCCGGCTGCGCCCAGCACGGGTTTTCAGAGCACGCCTGCGGGGATGCGTGGGCTCACCTGGAAGAACTGCAGCTGCTTCTCCTGGCTCCAGAAAAAGGGGTGCACGAGGACACGGGGGGCCGAGGGCCGGCGCTGGGGCTCAGGGCTGATCATCGCCGCAATCAGCTCACGCGCAACAAGCTTGTCTGGCAGGAGGAGCGACACAACGGAGCTCTAACCCCCCGAGGAGGGCAGGGGGCTGCCCGCGGGATGCGCCTCGGGGAAGGGTCTCACCGTGAGCTTCCTCCTGCAGGCAGCTCAGCTGGGACGAGCCGGCCAGGATGTTGGCCTGTCGCCGCAAGCTGTCCCCAAACGGGTGCTGTCCCCCAGACACCACGTAGTAGAAGATGCAGCCGGCCGAGAAGATGTCCACGGCGCTCGTCTGCAAAACACGAGGAGGGGGGAGATGGGACCCTGCAGCAAAGGAAAGCTTTCGCCTCCCCGCTTTTCATTCTTTCTGTGAACACTCCGTCATTTGCTACAGAGCTGCTGGAAAATGCGCGGCCCCGGGGCTGCCTGGGGGTCCCGGCGGAGTGCGGGGCTCTGCACCCCTGCTGCCCCGCGCTCTCGGAGCTTTGGCCATAATTGTGCAGCAGGAGACTGCTGCCAGCACGGGGGGCTCGAGGAGGACCCTGGGCAAGGGGGGTGTCCCCGGGGCACTGACAGGGTTCTCCTTCGGGGGCTCCTGCAGCATCTCGGGCGCAATCCATCCCTCGGTGCCGGGGATGCCGGAGCGGAGGCTGAAGCTTTGTCGTCCCCCCTGGAGCTTCTTGCAGAGGCCGAAGTCGGAGATGACGGCTCGGATCTGGCCGTGGCGGTTCGGGAGGGAGATGAGGATGTTACAGGGCTTCAGGTCCCGATGCACTGAGGGGGGGGGGCAGCGTCACGGCCAGGGCGGTGGGGCCGGAGCGGGGCTCTGCCCGCTGCCCGCACGCTGCCTCGGCCGGGGAGGGGATGGGGATGGGACATGCTGCCCCCCCGCCCGCTGTCCCCATACCGATGCTGAGGGAGTGGAGGTGGGCCAGCCCCGACATGGTCTGGCGCAGCACAGACACCGCGTCCAGGCTGCGGCGGTCGAAGCTGGGGCTCTCCACATACTGCAACGGAAAGAGAGGAACCGAGGTCGGAGTTACGGGGCAAAGAAGGCAAGGCTTGTCGGGAGAGACAGACACGGCAAGAGACGAGCCCCCACAGAGGCCATGTGTGCCAGAGGCTGGTCACTGCCAGGGCTC
This sequence comes from Syrrhaptes paradoxus, assembly GCA_013400615.1. Lineage (NCBI taxonomy): Eukaryota > Metazoa > Chordata > Aves > Pterocliformes > Pteroclidae > Syrrhaptes > Syrrhaptes paradoxus. Next base: position 2,947 of record VZTO01006293.1, on the reverse strand, counting down.
CCCGTTGGCATCTGTTCCCTCTGCCACCAACTGCCCCCGTTGTGTCCCCAGAGCCCGGCAGCTTCGGCAACGCTCCCGCCCCGTGGAGCCGTTAGAGGATGCTTCTCCCCCCCCCGCACCGGGCTGGAGAGGGGCAGGGTCCCGGCTCACCTCCTGCAGCGTGGCGGAGCAGAGCTCGATGGCGATGTAGTGGAACTGCTTGTCCTTCTCGGTGCAGAAGTACCGCACGACGTGGGGATGCTCGTCCGACTCCCGCAGCAGCTGCACCTCGCGGTCCACCAGACGGAAACACTCGGGCAGCAGGCGCTTCACGGCCACGTTCCTCCCGTCAAACTGTCCCCTGCAGCGGAGCCCACGGCAGCGTCAGGGACCGTCCTCCCAGCGCAGCCAAGCCCCGCGGGGGTCTCCGCACAGGTCACCTTGGAGTGACTCCCAAAGACTCGCCGAAGCCAGGGACGGGCAGAAATGTCTGCAGTGAGCCGGGAACTTGGGGTTCAGGTTCCCCTTTTGTAGGAAAGCACCGCGCTGGCTCCAGGCGGGGTTCAGTGCTGGGGACAGGGTCTCAGCCGGAGCCAGGGAACTTTGCGGGGGACCAGCCGCTGCCAGAGTTGCCCGGAGCAGCCAGGAGGGGATGGGGGCACGGGGCAGTGGGGCAAGGGGGGACCTGCCCTGTGCACTGGCACCTGGCTACCAGTGGCCACGAGCCACCTTCTGCAGCTGGGTTTGATGGGGACTGTGAGAAGAGGGGGTGACAACCCGCCCCAAAGCCCCTGAGCCCCCAGCGTTGGCGCTGTGCCCGGGAGGACGAGCAGGACGATGGCAGGCGCTGCGGTGCCACCCACCTGAAGACAAAGGTTCCTCCAGCTCCGTGGCCCAGCACGTCCTTGGGGTTAAAAGAAACTTTCCCAACTACAATCATGTCTGGTTCCGCCTCTGCCGAGGAAGAGGAAGATGAAGACAGCCTTCCTCACCCTGGGAGCCCCAGTGCTATACAAAGGACACCCCACTCTTTACCCACCCACCCGTTCTTTCGGCTCTATGACCCTTGCAATTGCTTTTCCTGCCCATCGGCTCCAGCAGCAGGTTTTACATCCCCTCCTCCATCAGCTGGGGTCCATTCCCTGCCCTGTGGGACATCCCTGCTCCTGTTTGGGTGACAGCACCAGAGACCCCCGCACCGTGCCCGTCCCCCCGCACACACCTCCAGCAGCCACCGGCACAGCCGGGTCCGCGCTGACCGTCCCGTTACCCGGGTCCTTCGGGCGGGTCGAGGGGCTGGAGCTCTGTGCGAGCTGTGACGCGCGTCCCCGGCTCAGCCCCGGCTCCACGGGCTCGGCAGGGACACGATCCCCGGACACCCGGCCCGGGAGCAGCATCTCCCGCTGCTGCTGCAGGAGCTGGATCCGCTGCTCCAGCTGCTCCGCGTGCTGCCGCTGCAGCCTCTGGAACAGACCGCGGGAGTGCTCAGCTCCTGCGCCCGCAGCAGAGCCGGAGCATCGGCACGGGCAGCGCAGCACCGTGCCACCGCCTGTCCCTGTCCCAGCACCAGACCGCACCGGAGCTGCTCACCGCGGCCACGGCACCGCTGCCTGTGCCACGAGGACAGGGAGAAGGGAGTCCCCGGTGGTGGGCTCGGCCACCGGCCCCCACTCACCACCAGCAGGAGGATCAGGACCCCCCCGCCCAGCAGCGCCGTGCCCACGCCGCCCATCACCAGCTCCCAGGTGCTGTCCTCGGGGTAGGGGTACACCTCCGGCGGCTCCCTCGGCGCAGGGTCCGGCGGGGGCTGCCCCTCGCTGCGAACAGCCGGCTCCTCGGGGCTGCTCGGGGCCAGGAACTGCGACGCAGGCAGAGGGATGGCAGCTGACCCCCTCCCCACTGCAGGACCCCATCCCCACTGTGGGACCCCCTCCCCACTGCAGGACCCCATCC
>VZTO01006231.1:0-15132 GCA_013400615.1 Syrrhaptes paradoxus | reverse complement strand
TTTTTTTTTTTTTTTTTAATTTGAGCAGAAACTAGTGGCGTATTAACTAACAAAAGATGTTAGGAGGCAGCGTGAATACTGCTGAGGGTTAGAGTTCAGCATCTCAAGGGTAGCTGCTGGCCGTGAATAGCGAGGGGACTGCGGCCGTTCAGAGAAACAGCTCGGAGCTGGAGCAGCAGCAGCCGCTCAGCCGGAGGCGGTGGTCAGGCTGCTTGGGCTCTGAGCAGACAATCTGCTGCTGGTTGTATTGGTTTGGGAAAAATGGAAATGGTATACTCACGTTACCTTCAACCTTTCTGCAGAAGTACCCTGAAATTTAAACAAGATCCTAGCTTTTAGTCATCAATAACTCATAGAATCCTGCTTTCGTCCTGCTTTGTGGTGTTTGGTTTCTAACAGGACCAAGGTGGAATGTTTGTAAAGATGTAAAAAGAAATAACTTCATTGACTTGGTTAAATGCTTTAAAAATAACAGAGAAATATTAGCTTCTATTTTTTTTTAAACTTGTTAATAGTGTCAGTTATGTGGCCATGGATTTTCTGAATAAAGCACGTAAGCTGAAATCGTATTGGTATGTACGGGTGGTGGTAATTATCTAGTGATACAATGAACTTCTTAAAAAATGCAAATGGCATATCACCTCTGAAGCAGTGAGCAATGGCAGTAAATGAAGCAGGATTTTGCATTCATTGAGAAAAAATGTTTTGTTATCTTTATAATGTCATTATTTACTATAGACACCTTTTTAATATTAAAAGAAATGAATGTTATGCCTCTTCTGTCTTTCAAAACAAAATTGTATTTATTACCTTAGCAAGATTTGGCCAAATTTGGCAGGCTGTAATGGTTGTTAATTTGTACTTGAGTGAAGAACTTGGGGATAATTTCTGGGTGTTGCACCAAAGTAAGTTTGTGTTCTGTTTCCTAGATCCTCTGTCCATGGGTCCTCAGAAGGCTCTGGAAACCATCGGCGCAAACCTGCAGAAGCAGTATGAGAACTGGCAGCCGAGAGTAAGTGTTCCTGGGGCTTCCCCTCTGCCGCCGTGGGTCGGATACCCCGTCGCGGGGCTGTTCCCCACAGGCTGGAACGACGGACGACGTGTGTCTGGGGCATGGTGTGCTTGTGGCATTTGTCGCTTCTTTCATCCATCAGCGTGAACGAACTCTTCCTGTCCTGCCAGCCGATGCCCCTCTGGGCCAGCGCTTTCCCTGATCACCTCTGGGGTGTTGGTTTGAGCACTAGGTGCAGTGTATATGGTTGGAAAGGAACGTTTGGACAGTGGAACATGCAAGCACTGCCTGTTTGTTTCCTGTTTGTAACATCTCGCTGGTCTCACTGGGGAAGTGTTTTGCTTCTGGGGGTGACACGTTTACATCACTGCATCTGTGGGTGATTATCTGGCGGTATGCTTTTTTCTGAAGTGTTCTGTAAGCGTATTTCTAGAAGAAGGACTTGTCTTGAAGCGTACGTGGTGTGTATTTAAGACAAGAGAATTTTGCATTTTTCCTCTTGGTCTGTTGAATTATTTTTAATCTCTCTCTAGCAGCCTGAGAATTTGTCAGAAAATTCAAATCAGGTCTGAAAACAAATAGGAGAGTAAGACATTTTGATGAAGAGGTGAAAACAAACATTTTTCTCCGCTCTAATGACAGAGTCCATATTGCTGAGGAATGAGGGACAGGCGCCTGGAAGCAGCAGGTACCTGTGCGGGCCGACCTCACGCTGCCTTGTAGAGTTTGCACAAAACATGAGGCAATTACCGAGCTCCGATGTTTGTGTGCAAGGTGCCAGGTTCTTAACAGTAAATCACAGCCCTCTGAAACATTGCAAAGCTAAACACGTCCCGTTTTATTGCGCTCTACAGGGCTCTTGAGTTTTCTGCAGTCATAAAGAGAAGTTGATGTGCCATCTGCAATAAAACAATAGGAACATTATTGAATTTCCTAGACCTTCCGTATAAATACTAATGCATCCAGTTTTGTCTGTTTCTCAGTGTGTTGGAATGGTTGAAGAATTGATGGAAGGAAGACAATTTGGGGAAAACTAGGCAGTTGGAAATCATTAACGTTCTCTGAAATAGCCGATGTTCCTGAGCTGCCAGCACGGTCCGTACAGCGGGAGGTGCCTGTCCTCAGGATCTCTTTGGGAATGCAGAAACACTGCTAGCTGCTGGAAAACGGGTCCTGGCAGTGAGAAATGCTGTGACATCGCTGCCAGCGCAGTCCTTCGCACCTTATTGTTTGTAGGATGCTGTTCAAATACCTGCCTGGTTTTGTTAAATACAGATAACTGGGGTGAAGAAGCCTTAAACGGGGGAAGCGTGGCCATTCTTTGTTTCTGGAAGCTCCCAGGCTGCACAGCTGATGCATCTTTTCTTCCAGGTCTTATTGAACCCCTTTCTAAATAATTTATCAGCTTGCCATTGCTTGAAGTATTTCTTCTGATTAAATTTAAGACTTTGCTTATTGTTGTGTAGCTACATAAATTTGTGTGCTGCGGGAGTAAAAAACACTTTAGCTGCTGTTTCATCTGCAAAATCCTGCAGTTAAACAATAACCAGTCATTTCATTGCAATTCTCAAATGAAAATTTCACCGGGGGAAGAGAATAGATGACAAAGCTGTAGGCTTTACCTGTCTTTATAAAGAATTTTCCAAACAAGTAAGAGCTCTTGCAATTCAGTGCAAAGATAATTTAGGTGCTAGTGAAGAAGTGGAAAGAAGCAGAAGCCATCTCTTCTGTAATATTGCCATGGGTCGTGGGGCTTGAGTTTCACGGGGCATGGAATGGGTTAAACCCGAGGGTAATCTGGAAAGCAGGCTCAGTTACAGGGGATAACGGGGGCTGCTTAAGCAGCTGAGAAGGAATGGAGGAAAAGGTGAAAGTTCAGAGCACAGGACCCCCTGACGCCTGGATTGAGGGGGGAACCTTCCCTGGGACTGCTCTTCTGGAGTCTGGGGGAAGCTGCAGCCCTGTGGATTAGGGGATGGCTGGTGGAGCTGGGCAAAGCTGGGGTTTATGCTTACAGGGCTTGGGGAAGGCAGTGTCAGGAGAACACCATGAAAAAGGAGAGCCTTCAGCTAAGACAGCACTTAGATCACTTTGATTGCCCAAAATAAAATACTTTGAATTTTTATTGGAGATTCTTTATGTGGTCTGTATTTAAAATATTTAGATAAGAAATTGGTCACACTGCAATGATATTTCTCTGCTTCTGATCTTTATTTATTGCCCTTTGCAGAACACTGCCCGTGGTAGGTGCAATGTTGTCGTAAGTGACCAGCCGGAGTGCTCCTTGGCTTGTGCTGGCAGCAGGTAGCAAATATTTTCCCCGTTGTTTGGATGCAAATGTCGTTTTCTTGGCAGCGTTACATGTTATGCCACTCAAAAGGCAGGAACTTTCCTTAGTTTGAAAGTCAACAGACTTTGTTTGAAAATAAGAATAACAGGCTGTGCATTCAGAGTGCTGCGCAGCGAGATGTTTACGGAGATGCAGTGGTGAGTGAGGGATTTTGTGAGCAGAGGTTGGTGCTGCTCAAGTCCCAGTTCACGTCCGTTCACTAGCAGAGCCTGGGATGTGGGTTCTTTGCTGTGACATCCTGCGGAGCTGGAGCAGAGGGGTTGGTGGAGCTGGCTTTCTCCTGCTCCTCCGCACAGCATGCTGTTCCTTCCTCGTGGGCTGCTTTGGGAGAGTCTGTTCTTCTGCGTCCTCCTGCCTGGAGTTCTCTGCACTGGGCGACAGTACTTGAGGAGCAGCAGTTCCCCGTGTGAATGGTCCTTGTGTGCGGTGCTGGGTGGGCTGCTACGAGGTGAGGTCGGTCTGTGATAGCTGGCTTATCCATACAAAGGTGCCAGACTTTTTCTTTTTCCCCCTTGTTGTCATAATGGACATCCCATTGCTTGGCTTCCAGCTTTCCCTAGCAGAGAAGTTTCCTTCCTTTCCACTCCTGTGTGTACCCCCCGAGGACGGGGCTGTGCAGCCAAAGGCAGAACTGCGGGTTGAGTGATGCACAGTTTACATAATTCAGGATCTGGTATGGAGTAGTCTGGAGCATATGCTGATTAAATTTGCATGAAATTATAGATTTTTTTTTTTTTTTTGTGGGCTATGGCTTTTCACCAGCTTCTTTCTTTAACTCTAAACTGACTGGAAAACTCACAGGACTTTTTCTTCCTTTCTCTCATATTGCTCAATAATTCTGTTGCTTCTGTTGTGATTTCTGTGAGTCCCGACGGCACTCCTGTACCAGCTGCTGTTTCCAGTACTGTTCTCTATAAAGCTTTGGTTACGGTGCGCAGGAGTTGGGGACCAGGGATGGGCTAGAAGAAGAGGAAATCTGTGTCCTCTGCTATGGTTAACATGGACTTTGGTCTGACCTCTTATTTTGATGTGTACGGAGGTTTCAGGGGAGGGGAATTTGAATATTTATTTGTTGTCTATCGAAGGCAGTGGCGGTGGCACAGTGTTCAAGTGTCCGTGTCCTTAAACGAGCCGTCTCGCCGCTGGAGGGAGCGGGCATTGCGCCCTCGTCTTCGAGAGGTTTGGAAACGAGCCAAGTACAAAACTCTTTCAGTGGCATCTTGCTTTTGTACAGAGACCTTCCAGTTGAAGGTCAGGTCTGCTGTGGAATTTGGGATTTTGTACATCCTCTGGTAAGTGACTTAATGGAGCGGGAGAGGTCTGTACCTCGCTGTAGGATTTCACCCCAGCGAGGTCTCTGATCTGTCCTCTGGGCATCGTCTCTTTGCCCCGCTGTCCCTCCCATCCTTCCAGGCCAGTAGCTCTGGGGTGTCTGTACCTCCCCTTGCAGCGACCAGCACCAGTGAAGCCAAAGAGCTTTCAACGTTACATCCCAAAGGATTTTTTCTTCTTACGCCCACTTGCCTAAATAAAGTCAATTACAGGATTGATTTTTCTAATTCAAGTGCTACATTGTTGTCTTTGTCTTCTCTCCACTTCCTCCTTTTTTGCTAAGACCCTCATCTCCACTGTTTTGGTCACTGAGTGGAATTAGTTGGGAGTGTTTCATGATAGTTCCACCTGAATGGACATCCCTGGAGTGAGGGAGAACTGTGAGCTACAGATGGGATGGAAATCCCAGGGAAGGGAAGGACTGGAGAAGGCAAGGTTAAATAAACTTTCAGAAAGCCTTTGGGAGGGGTGGCTTGGGAGCAAGTACTGGTGTTTGAGAACGCCTGCATCCGCAGCATCCCCAGTCGCTCAGGATGGTGTGGGCAGCCCCGCAGCAGCTCCACTTGTGTTCCTTGTCCTCATTTTGGAGCTCCATTACTGAGATCAGTGTCACTTATTGAGAGACAGGCGGTAGTGTCTCTGAACTCGTTACTCTGGCGGATCTAGCCATGCTGTAGGTCTTTCCAGCCCGTTTGATGTACAGGGTTGTACCCATTTTTTTTCTCAGTTCAGAGAGGAGCGACCACAGCAATCTGTTGTTGAAGTGGGCAGAGGGAACCAAGGGACTCGGTACCAGTCCCAGACAGTCATGCCCGCCCCTCGCCTGTGCCGTTAACAGCAATGTTCGTTAGTTGGTTAGCTGGGCTCTGGCTGTACGTTATCTTCTCCCCCAAGTTGGTGCCAGGTTGAGACTCCAGCAGCGTGTGTGTCCCACGGTGCATAACTCTGCAGGTTTTTTGATAGAGGGCTTTCCTGGTTTTTCTAATCTAATATCGTATGTTGTGTGATGCCTCCACCGGTGAGTGACAGTCCTGGAGGACACATCTCACACCGTACAGACAGTATACTTTTTGTGGCAAGCCTTCACGGAAACAGTGATGCTTCTGGGATCAAACGAGGCTGCTTCTTTCTCTCTTCCAGTCTGCTTCCCAACAGTTTTCTCTTAATTTCAAAGGAAGTACAGCCAAGACACTTGAAACAGATAATTTAAAGCCTCTACCTTTTCGTGCATGTTTTCTGTTGTTGCTGTTGTTTTCCTCATTAGATATCTCTGAGCTTTGATACAGTTTCTGAGGTTTCACTCCTTGCATTGCTTCCTTCTGCCTAATTAATTGCTAAGTTGCCTGCTGCACATCAAAGGTTGAGCATTTCCTAAAGAGTAACTAGTTAAGCATGAAAACTAATTGAACACATGACCTAATTATTGGTCTCTTTGTGAGTCGTACTTTTCCTTTATTTCTGTAGGGTTTTTCTTTTACAACAACAGCAAATACTAATTGCTCCTGCAGAGGAGATGCTGCAGAATTCCAAAGGGGACAATGTAAAATGGAAAAACTTGTACTTGGTCTCCCTGCTCTGCAGATGTAGGAACATGTAACAAAAAATGAAGAAGGAAAAAAAAAAAAAAAGACACTGTGACCTTGTTTAACAAAACCAGGTTTTCCTAAGAGGACTATGCATGTTGTTCTTTATTTCCCAACAGCCTCTTGAATTTGGCAGCTATTTCAGGCTCTGCAAAATTCTGCTGTATCAATCCTTTGCTGTCTTGTTAAAGATCAACTGTCTTCAGCACAAACGAACAACTTTTTTCCAGAAGAAAAAAAGTGTCGTAGAAGAGAGGTCAACAAGTATAACTGCCAAAACCTGTTGTTCATGTTCTCATTCTATCTGAAGAATTGTCAGGGTACCATTCTGAGCTCGGCCGTTAGCCTTGTGCTGCTTCCATGACATATTCCTCTAGAAGAACTGGTAGTTGAGCTGGAAAAGCACCCATTGTAGGTGTGGTAAATGATGAAAACCATTTTTTCTTATGTCTTGTGAATATGGAGAAAACCAGGGCCAATAAAGCAGTATCTGACTTGCAGTTTTCCTTTTGGAAGTTCTCCGAGAGAGGTCTGCAACCCAGCCGTCCGCTGGCCTGCAGCAGAGCCTGGAGGGGAGGACACGGGACCAGGGGCTCAGCTTAAACCGTCAGCAAAGGGGCATTGCGTTGAAGCTGCTCTCTTTTGTGCTGAAAAATCTGAACTGGGCCACCTATTTTCTTCTGCAGTCGGGGCACTGAGCATCGATGAAGTCACGATGGACGCCTGGGGAGATTTTAGCATCTTAAACCACTGCATGGGTTCCCTGGAGTTTCATAGCCTGAATTGTAGCGCCGTACCTGTAGGCACTGCTGATGTGACTGCCTTCGCTTGGGAGTAGCTGTACCACCTGGACAGAAAAAAATCTCCTGTAGCAATGATAATGAAAGGATCTGGGAGTAAGCTGTACAAGTGGAAAGCTCCCTGCTGCAGTTCTGGGGCTCAGGTTAGGTAGAATGAACGTTTTAATTCTTATGAGAGTGAAAAAAAATCTGCTTAAGTCTTTAACACCCTACTGAAAATAGAGTGGAAGCTGTGAGATTGCAGCAGTAACGATTAATACTGATTTCTGATATTCTTGTGGCAAAATGAGGCACAAAAAGGAAGAAACAGTGACAGGCATGAGCTGATGTGAAGAAGCGTGTTCAGAAGCTGTGAGGACAAGGGAGCGGCATGAGGCTGTTCTGTGAACTGGACTGTTCATGCATTGCAGATAGCAGGGATCTGGCGTTCTGGAACTAAGTCAACAAACTTGCAAAATCAGTTTAGTGGGAAAATCCTCTGGGTCTTGCCATTCTGCTGAAAGCCTTGAACACCGCAGGCAGGAGTGACCTTGAATGAAGGAGATGGGGCCAAGGGGAAGCTGTTGCCAAAGTCTAGGAAGTTTGAACTACAATGAAAAGGATATTTAACTTGTAAGTGAACAAAATTTCTTCCCATTTTATTAGAAAAGTGATGCACAATGTGACTCAGCTGGTGCACCTCTCTGAAGGGGCAGTGACCTGCTTGAGCAGCCGCTGGCCGGAGGTGCCGCAGGACGGCGGCTCCAGAACAACCCCCTCCTCGTTCTGCACGTTTTAAACATCTTCCCTTGGCAGTGTGAACAGTGACCTGGCAGAACCTCCCAGAGGCACGCTGGGTGAGGCTGCTAAGGGCATCCAGGCACCAAGAACCTGATTCTTACTCTGCCGCCTGCCTTCCCCTCCCTCCCACCCTGCTTCATGGCATCGTTGCATTAGCAACGGGCCGTCCTCGCCCAGGCGGAGCGTGCTGAGACTGCTGCTGGGGTGCCTTTGCTTTATCACCCAGCATCCCGACTCCTGTGCATTTTGGAATCTGCCACATGAATGCAATCGTCCCGTGCCCATGCCTTCTCCTGCTTTGCTTCCCATGGTCTGACGACAGGAGCCGTTCACGTGTTTTACGCCTCCTCTGGGTTTTGTTTTGTGTTCCGTCATCAGAATGAGGCCTGAGTTGGCAGACGAGCAAGATTTGTGTTTTCTGGGGTATTTTACACGCCTGTTGTGCTCGTAATGTCAGTTTGTCCTAAGATGTGAAGAAAGACCTGATATTAGGAAGGCTTCTTGCAAGAGCTAAGCAGCTCTGCCTGCTCAAATCTGATTAACGTTTTTCTGTAATTACCCCTCAGCCTCTGTGTGACCTATTTAAAAATACCTTGTCTTTGTGTTCGGTGGAGAGCAGTGAATCACGGGCGATTAGAGACAGGGAGGAGCCTTCTGCAGGTCCACCTGCACCCACCTGGGGCTCTTGATGTGCTGCCGGGAGTCCGCTGGCCGAGGCCGCGGTCGCTGCACACTTGGACGTGCAAATGTTTTATTAGACAACAGAAGCATCCTTCTGAAAAGACATTGGAGTTTTGTGCAAAACTTAGAGCATTAACAGATAGAACCATTTACTTTTATATTCCTGCTCTTCTCTAAGGCAGAATGAGAAAAGACTGAAAAACTTTAACTCCTTTCTTATGGATCTTAACAAAGCGTGAGCCTCAGAATGTTTGTTTCCCTTCTCCAGACTCATTAAGCTGTTTGTTAATCTGAACAGTGCTTCATTAAATAATTGCTCTGTCATCAGAGGAAAACCTGGAATTGTTAAATAATTATTTGCTGTGAAGATGAACTTCTTGTCCCAGCATGAATACAGGACGGCGGTGCCTTCCGTTGAGGAGATGTGCTTCGAGCAGAACATAAAGCCGGGCAGCGTGGGGCTTCACCTCGCACCGGCTTCGGTCCTGCAGCCGGTCTGAGTCAATGTTTGAGAAACAGGAAGATGCAGAGCCTGAAACTTGACAGAACTCTCTGAACAGAGGTTATAAAGAGGGAATAGTACTAAAATGACTCTGTTGCTTAGGGGTTACGTTATCTAAGCAGGTTTTAAAGATGTGTCCCGGTGTGTACTTACAATCCTGTTAGAGCACGTTGTGATGTGACCCATCAAACTGTCACCGGTCCGAGGCAGGGACCTGGCCTATGAGAAGCAGATTTAAGTTCTTTTACAGTTCCCTTTGTTTAAAAATGAACAATTCTTTATGCAGCCATCTCAGACAGAACATTTGTTTTGTTTGGGGAGGGATTCTTCCCATCCAGGGCAGAATTTCTATAAATCTTGGAGCAAACTTGTAGCGTGTAGCAGCTCGTAATTGGTGAGAAACACTCCTGTCTCCTGAATCTGTTGCAGCAGGTATTCAAGGTTAGTAGTCTTGATTTCTGTCTTCCCTGTCAACATCAGTTCTCATGAACAGACTGCTCAAAGGTATTTTTTTGGAAGTATTATTGAATACTGAACCCACCCAGTGAGGATCAGGTGCTTTAGAATTCATTTCACATTGGACTTAAAAGCAAGGTCAAAGCCTCTGCAGAGGGAAGGTAAAGTCACTACAGTGCTGACTACAGTCGAGCGAATAAATGTTCCACCCTCATAGCTTAGCTCCAGTAATGCATTTTGTCCCAGACATCTAGCAAATTAAGCTGTTTAAGTCTTGGGCTGCCTGTGAATATATTAGCATGCAGGAGATTGAGATGGAGTTTAAAATGCAACCAAGTGTCCACAGAGGGCTGCGGGAGCCTTCCTTGTGGCTTAGGTTAGCATTTAAACTTAGATATCTGTAAGTCATAGTCCAGCTTCCCTGCAAGTAGTGTTTTTCAAGTTAGCAATAACTGATACTTTTATCAGAAACATTTTTTCATGGCCCGCGTTAGCCAGGTTAAGCTGTTGCTTGCAGCATCCATTTGGAATCCCAGCATATTCCTGGTACATATGCAGTTTCTGATTATCTTTGATTAATCCTCATCAATTTACAGCAGGGTAATTTCAGGTGCTCACAACCTAAAATTATAACACCTAAAAGGTGTGTTTTAAAAAGATAAATAAAAAAGCCTGGAATCTGTGGTTCAGAACGGTTTGTATTTGCCTGCATGTCTCTAACGCCAGAGTTATTGTGGTCCTAGCAGCCTTGGCTCCCAGGCAATTGGGTTTATGATTGATTGATGGTCGGTATAACTTGAAATCACTTCTTACATTGCCGGATTGATCTCTGGAGTTATCACATAACAGGCTCTTGCAGCTGTTTACTTCTCTGCTCCCGTGTTTTGCAGCCTGAGGAGCCGGTGCAGCAGAGCCCCGGGCTGGCACTCGTGTTTGCAGGCACAAGGAGAGGAACAGCAAAGGCACATCGCTGCCAGCGCCGTGAAATTCAGAACCTGGGGCTCCCTGCCAGGCTCTGTGCTAGGCAGAGTTGGCCAGGTACTTTGGGTCAAACTTGTCATACCGCTGTCCTTCCAGCTCTACAGCAAACTGGGAGTGACGACAAGGTCGTGAGCTGCCTGCGAAGGGTTTACCGAGGTTTTGCTGCTGTTCTCTTTGTTTGGGGTGGGTGTGGAAAGCAGCTGTGCAAGCTCGAGTGTGTCGCTTCTGGATAACATCTTAGATGTCCTTTGGAGGAAGGGATCCAGATTTATTACCAGACACGCTTTTTATTGGTGTAGTGAGGGTTATTTTAAAGAAACGCTTGTAATGGCGCAGTGCAGAACGCGTTGCTACACGAGTTCCAAAGATTAAATGTGTTTTTGACTGATTTCCTGCACCCGCCGTACATCCCAGCAACCTTAACACATCACAGGCTGTTTCTAAAAGGGATGAGAATTCAGAATTGAGATTTGTCCTAAACATTCTGTGAAAATAGCTGGATGGAGGCAGGGAGCAGACTGGATATTTTTACTCTCCTGCTCAGCTAAGGACCAGGCTGCAGTCTGCGCCCAGCCCTTACTGTGGGGAGAAAACATCATTGACACCCAAACCTTCAGAAAAGGATCGTGTCCGATTAGGTGACAGAAAATCCAGAAATGAGAAGCAGACTTGGGGAAAACTTCACGTGGTTCTGCTGCTCATGGAAGAATTCTTTTCCGTGTGGATTGCTCGTTTGTCGTGGAAGTGTTCCTGTACGGTGCTCGGTTTGTCTGCTCTTTGATGTGTTTCCAAAGCCAGTGAAAACTGAGGCTCCTAAATCTTTCTTTGATGCAAGAAAAAGATGTGTTTTAGTAAGTATTAAAAATAAATCATGGTAAATCACAGGATTGCGATACTAATAATGGTTTAGAATGAACCAAAAACAGATTATCTTTGTTACGAATGAAGTATGTAGCTTTTCACTGCAACAGCTGCAACATTAGGAGACTTGGAAGTAGGGCAACTCGGTGTCATGTAGAAAAAAAGAAAAAGTGTGTGAATAACAGTGTTGTGAAAAGTCCATAGTAATGGAGTTAATTGAAGAGAAATGAGGGGGTGAGGACGTGCTTGTCTCTGCGATGTTGGGTGGAGCTGTGCCTCTCTGGTCTTCTCCTCTAAACATGTCCGCGGGTATTTTAACTTTATTTCACGTAGTTCTGGTGTTGGGAGAAATAATAGCTGTCCGAGAGAAGATGGATGAAACATAATTGGTTCTCATTTACTGTCACCTACAGCCTCGGTGTCTCTTTCTCCTGGCAGGTGAGTCCTCGGCCGTTTAATCATTGCTCAGGTGAGAGTCCCTGTGCACCTGAAAAACCCCAGACCTGCGCCCAGCCTTCGAGATCGAGGTGTTTGCTGGGTCTCTGCAGTGGCACAGTGGTTTTGGGGCTGCTTTCATGCTTTCCTGGCGGGGATCCAGAGCAGCTCCTTTCCCTTCCAGCATCTCCTTTCCGAGTGCTGCCGCGCAGGCCAGGGCTGGTTGTTCTCTGTGTAAAATCAGGATGTTTCTCAAACTCGGGTTGCAGCAAACCAGAGTGAATCTCTCGCTGGGGCTTGGCTGGGCTTGAACATTATTTTTTTTTTTTCCCCAACTAGACAGAGGGAATCAGAAGGGTGTTTAGGAAACCGGGAATCTGGGGTTTGCTGGATGTAGTGTTTCCCATGGAACTTAACATACTATCTATAAATATTTATGACTATAGAAATGTATTCTTGTGGCCTGTATTCATCCCAGTTTCCTTACTTGTTGCAAGCGATTACCCAGAGCAAGCCAGTACCGATGGGTGGTCACCCTCGCACGCACTCCTGCGGTTGTCAGATCGCTCGGGGTTTGCCTGATTCTTGGGTCTCTGCCCCAATTCTGTGTGTCTGTGAGCTCGTCTGCACGTTCCAACTCATTTTGGAGCTTCAGGGGATTTTTTCTTCCTTCTGCTCAACAACACAAAGTTCCCTAACAAGAGGGCTGGAGGTGATTGCAAAGAATTTCTGAATGTTCAGAGAAGAATCTGATGTGACCTTTAGAGAAATGGAAACAAGGGTGAATTTGAACAATAAAATGAACTTCCAGTCCTTTTAAGGACAAAAAAGATGGCACAAATCACCGCCCTTCCTTTTTACTGCGCTAGAATGTGATTTAAACCTTTTGAGAAGCTTCATGAAATTTTTTTTACACTACTTTTTGTTTTCCTGCATGTCATTGCAAGATGATTTCATGGAATGCTTTAAAAATAAATAAGTAAAGCTATGGTAACGCTATTCTCTCCTAATTTATCAAAGTTATTCCTGTTGTATTTGAATTTGTTCATGTGCAGTGTAATTGCCGCTGTCCCCCTGCTGCTTGCTTCAGTGAGGATCAGCGTTGGAGGAATGTTTCAGACAAACCAGGAGCTTCCCTGTGTGGTGTATACTTAAAATGCCCTGTCTGGATTTCGCTCTATTATAAGTAAAAGTTATTTTAGTCTTCTCTTTTTCCTAAAGTTTTGTTCTTAATAATTTAAGAAAAAATATTTGGAATCACTTAACCCGGGATTTTCCAGGGCGTTGTAGCCTCAGTGAGTGGAGATGGGGAAGATAATTCCTTACCATGCGAAACAAATGCACATTTTGTTCTGGGAGCTTATTTCTCTAAGCTGCGGGAGAGGCGATTAGGATCGGCGGCAGGTCGTGGTGCTGGGCTCCGGCGCCGGCTGCCACCTGGCTGCCCAGGTCCTGCCTCCTCAGCTGCGGTCGGGAGGGGGACACGTGCTCCAGGTATACATAGACGTTATTATCTCTATTTCTGTCTGTGCCACTGCAGGTGGTTTTTCTTTCAGCTTATCTGCTGTATATTCACACCGTCCTTAGGAAGAGTTTTTTTCCTTGAAGTCTTTTAATAAGCCCCCAGAACGGCTGAAGGTAACACAGTGTTCCCAGCCCCTCGCTGTAAAGCCAGGGCTCTGCCAGAGCCGGGCTCCTGCTGCCTGTCTTTGGGGGTTTTGTTGAGCCAAGTTGTTATCCCGTGTTACTAACGGGATACTCACCGTGATACCCCTGGTGTAGCCAGTAAAGCCCGCAGCAGCGCTGAAAGGTTAGAATTGCTTTTCCCTGTGCCGTAACTCAGCCTTTAATATCCTGGTGACTCAATGAAGAAGGAGCTATTTCGGTTCCTCCTGCCCTGGCTCTCAGTCGACACCGCGGAAGGCACAGGATAGGGAGCACAAAGCTTTTCGTGGCGTAGCTTAGCCCACTCGTACTCATCCGTGCTGAGCATCGTGCAGAGGCACCGTCCGTGTGCGTGTTGCTCTGAATTGGTCACTGTGACCTAAACAGAGAGCAGAGAAAGCGGTGGGACACGTGTGAAGATGTTTGGTTTCATCAGAAGTTAAAGGGTAGCAGCTGGAATAATGACAGGTTGAGGCGGTCTTTGTGGTGACCAGCTCAGGAACAGCGGGGATCTCTCCGCTTTGTCGCTTTTGGGAGGGAGATGCAGCTTTGTCGAGTTCTGACGCAAGGATGAAAATCGAGCCCGAAGCACCAGGAGGTGTGGGATGGGATTACATTTCTCCAGTGATCTCCGGACTTTTCACTGTAATTCTTTTTCCTGCACATGCACCCATGCTTGGTGTTGGATCCTTTAATGTTCTGAATGGTTGCATGGCTCAAAATATTTAAACGTGTGAAGCTGAATGAGACAGCTGTAACGCCAATCTTTGAATGAATTCTGGTTTGCTTGGGCAGGCGAGTGCCGTCGTTCCGGCAGTGTGCCTTTCCATTGTTTTCTGTGCTTCCAGTGTGTTACATAGTTTAAAAAAGGGAAAACATGAGTGATGTTGCTTTGCTCTGCTGT
Source organism: Syrrhaptes paradoxus (assembly GCA_013400615.1). Taxonomy (NCBI): domain Eukaryota; kingdom Metazoa; phylum Chordata; class Aves; order Pterocliformes; family Pteroclidae; genus Syrrhaptes; species Syrrhaptes paradoxus. Next base: position 790 of record VZTO01006231.1, on the reverse strand, counting down.
GCGACACAACATCCTCATCCCGTTGCTCGGCTGTGAAACTGTTTGACACATCTGCGCCTGCTTTATGGGTCCAAGCCAGAGCTTGTTCCAGACGTTCGGAGGAACGTGTTGCGTCAAACCGGCAGTTGCCCCATAAAATATGGAATCTGAATAAATTCACTTTTATCTTTCTGACTTTAAGGACAAGTAAATCCTGAATTTTTAGTGTTCATCATTAGTAGGTCTTCAACCACCTGAGAAACATCCCCGGCGGCAGGGTTTGTTTTATTCTGTGTGTGTAAGGCACTGGGCTGAATCCCCTCACCTTGCAGAGGGCGGTTACCGAGCCCTTACCCCAACCGCTGCCGTGTCACCGAGTGTCCCTCCGGCGCGCTGGTGCTGCTGCAGGGTTGTGGCCCTTGGGTCTGACTGCGGGTGGTTTGAACGGCTGCAGTCCTGGGCTCTTGCTGAGATTTCAGGTGGCAGCGGGGAAGGCAGGAATGCAGCTAGAGCCGTGCATCCGCCCCGGAGCACCCTGCCCTGAGCCGAGTGCGTTCTCGTGCCTGGTGTAGCAGCGATCTGTTCCTGGGGTTACTGTGCTGCTTCGCTGGACTGGGCAGGAGGGAGCAGCGGGGATTTGCTTCCTTCCAGGGCCAGCTTCACCCAGGACATTGCTGAGCCTTTGAGTAAGTGTTAGATCCCAAACTCTTGACCTTTTGCAGTCAGTTTGCTGAAACTCAGTGCAGGAGCTCTGCAACAATTTTCCTCTTGTTTCAGAACCTGCTATTAGGTCTCCTCGCCCCTTTTTTTT